>JBBPMT010000710.1:0-12263 GCA_038090455.1 Garcileccinum viscosum | reverse complement strand
ATTCTTGTCGAGTCCGGCGAAATGTCCACCGCATACACGCAGAGAACATGCACCTTGAACTCAATCGCCTTTTCGTGTTTTGTTGTTTTCCACACCGTCACTCGGCCATCTTCTGTCCCAGCCACGATCCATCTTCCATCCTGTGAGACTGCGAGGTCCATAACACGACTTCCAATGTCCATTGGCTTGCCTGCTTCACTTCCATCCACCACTTTCTATCGTCGAATGCTTTGTCCCACTGCGCCCACGACATGCGTCCCGTCGGGGAGAAACTTGACTGAATCTATGAAGCCTCGAGCATCGATGACGATCTCATTCGATTCGCTCGATGCTTCCGGTTTTTTTTCTTTGTCAGTTCCCAATACAACAATTTTACTCTTGTACTCACCGTCGCTCTTCGTCATGTTCATCCAGGAAAACATACTTGGCAGGCTGGGTTTGAACGCTGTAGAAAGTGAATTTCTCTTCAGTGCGACCTCAAATCACTTGACCATACACGTGTCCGCTCGCGCATTTGCCCTATGCCCTGGGCACTTGTCGTCCACATTCCACCTCAGTTACCGATCACTTTCGTATTGCTTTTGACGAAGAACGGAAGGTCACCTACTTGAGCCACCATATTTTGCTCGTGGCTTGCCTATCATCCCATGCTTCGGCACCATCCCACCTCCGGCGAGCAATCCAAGCCTGAGCGCCTAGCTGAAGGACTGGAATGTGTCATATGTCTAGCTAGCTACCTGATGTCAAGCAACGATTCACCTCTCTATAGATAGCAAGAACCACAAGCACAAGAAGACACTCCACCTGGGTTCTCGCGGGATTCGTGAGCGCCTCAGTGATACTGCAAGCCAACTCACCCCTTACCCTCCTTTGGAACAAGTTTCCTTAAGAAACCGCGATACGGTGCCTGTGGAAGAGTGGAGAGAGAGGCTCCAGGCCCACCTTCAATCTCATGATCCTTCGCGAGGGCTTTCTGACGCGCCACACTTCATGACCTATGGGATCACAGACAAAGGTTCGATCGCTAACTATTCAAGGCGTCATTCCCTCCGCTCCCCCAGATGCACTATAACTCATCAAGAACATATTAAAGGGTGTGTGTCATATCTGATCTATCCACCGTTTCGTCTCACCGCTATCAAGCATTCAAAGTGTCAATCTCACATTCCTCCTCGGGGTCAACCCCTCGATGGTCAAGCTCGTGGTTCACGATTCCCTGCTCATCAGCGCCGCCTCCGACAGAACGGGCACCAAGTGTGACTCTTCCGAGGGCGTCCAAGAGATCCAGCCAACACATCCACCGCCTTCACGGGGCCCTAGATGCTGCCAACCTTGTCAAAGCCCAGCTTGGCCACGGCCTCTCTAATCCATGCGCAAGCGCAAGTTTAACGTGAACAGCACAGATAACAAGATCATCCAAACCATCACGCTCAGCGACCAGCTCGATAAGGATGTCAACCTGTTGTCGTACGCAAGTTGTGCGTCCATCACGTTCCCAAATTCGTTATGCTTATCCCAAATAACCCCATTTATGCGTAACTAGTCCAATTCGTCAGAGACAAGGATACGGTCAACGAGGACCAAGCCGGGATTGTGAAAAATTCCGAGGGCTTCAGCCTATCGCCGAAGCAGCTCGAACTTTCATTTAATGAACGTTGAGCACACAAGTCTGGTTAATCTATGTTTTCAATATGAAACGTGGAGTATAAATTACTACCTACAATGAGGACAGATACAGCAATCCACATCTCTCGCGACCCCATCCTAATTGCTTTCTTTCTGTCTATTGTATGACAGCTCTTATTCTTGTTGACGTATGGATCGAGACCAAGGATGACTTGGTAGGGACAGCCTCGCCCTCGTCCACCCCTGGATCAGCCCTCTTGTCGACGAGGATTTTTCAGTCAGCACACCTCAGTGTAATGTAGGGGTGCGTGTACTGTGGCCCGTCGTGCGACTCAGACAGCCATTTGTGGTCTGCCACATTCCTCCCAGAATGTGTCACGATGGACAGTTTCATCAAGGCTTAGATCGGACGGAGTTGCCGTTGATAGAAAATGAAGAGGATTTATATGATCGGCCTACAACAGTCGTGTCTTGGTCATTACTTTTCGATATCCGGACGACGGCGTTTACATTCAATACACTTCTTCACCAGCTTGTCTCGCTCGCGTCGAAGGCTCGGAGCCACCATTTAAGCAAAATATCTCGCCTGGGCCATGGCTTGATCCTATACTCGCACCACCGGTCAATGCGTACCTCCTTCATCTCCTGCTCATGGGTGTCTCAGCGCTTTACAATACACAAACAATGGTACCTTCATCTGAGTGCATGCGAGGAATGTCTGTAGATTGTTATACATATTACGCATCATACAGTAAATGATCGTAACTACATGAAATAGTCAAGAACTGTTCGTTATTGATCCTTTACTGAATGGTTATCTGTTATTGTGGTTGTTCAGGAGCCACCTTCGGGAACGACACCGTCAATAATCGGTTCTCCATCCTGGCCTTCACATCCTCAACCTAATATTTCCATGAGGATCATATTTCTAGATGATATTAGTGATCGACATGTCTTTGTGCCAAAGGGAACTTGTAATGTCCTGGTGGACTTGCCGTATCGATGCTCGCGAACGGCATATCCAGTTTCCTCTCGAGAACTATCAGTTGTAGACTCTCCAGAAACCGTCAACTTGTTCTGCTGGAAGTCGGTTGTGATGTCTTCGGACTTGAGGCCGGGAAGTTTGAACGTTGCTGTCACATGTCCGAACCCTCTGATTCCTTCACGTCCATTCTGTGAGAGTAGACTGAGCAAATGTGTAGAATTAAGATAGGAAACAACAGGAAGAGGATACATACCTCGGGAGGAATGGATCCAGTTGTCGCACACTGCCGGCGCGGACGCCTCTCAATTCGCCGGAAGGCCAGAAGCGAGCATGGAATGCGTCATCAAAGGAATGCTCAAATTCAGTGATAGGATCGTAGCAGAAACGAATCAATGACGCCATTTCTGGAAAGAAATGAAGCGATGAATACTGATGATGTTTGAGCAGACATAGAAATCGCGCTTGGTAGCTGGGTTCGAGAATCGTGGGATGAGCGTCGTTTGCAAGGGGTGTTTTTATAGTGTCGATATGCTCAATCTCCAGTTCTAGTGTGAAAAATCGGGACATTTCAAAGCATTCTCCGGCAGAGTATTCATGACTCGGTGGGCTTCGAGTGGATTCTCTCAACATCTATAAGGCATTGACATTTGGATATGTGCGGATAGGTAACCCTCCTGAGCGTTGATCGCGAAAAGGTTCTGTCGATCATTGATTGTGTCTCAACCTTAGAACCTTTCCACATATTTTTGAAGATCCTTTCATCTTTTGTACGTCATAACATCAAAGAACGAAGTTTACACGCGAGCGATAGTCCAATAATACACACCTTGACTTCATTCGTGTCTCCGAGATCAACATTTTCTGCCGTTGGGCATCGGGGTCCTGACTCTGAGAGAATCTGTTCAAGTCGAAAATGTGGTGAGTAATCACACCAGGTAGAATCTGTGAAACTGACTTCGCAGTAGTGTGAAGGAAGTGTATTCAAAAGATGTCGAAGCATGATTTTCTTCCTTCCAGCGACCGCGATACTATAGTTTGCTGAAATGACCATGGGCAAGTTATACCTGGTGGCAGGTATTTCGACTAACGCAAGGCATTGGTGGATTGTAGTGTCTCACAGTGAGAACCGCGACAATGCGGAAGCAGCGATGAGCGTGTCATTGGATGCGAGTGTGAGATAACGCATTCCGTCGCTAATGTCCCATTTCGAGAATATTGTGCGGGTGGACTGGTCGAGACAATGAATATCACATGCGCAAGACAAGAAGAGGAGTTGCTCGCCATCACTTTTCCAGGCCAGGTTTCCGTTCCCTCAAGCATTTAGCACATAAATTGATGATTGAGCAATCAGTTGGCCTTCGTGACTGTCATAGGCTCCAAGAATAGACGCACGACCATACCGCGCAGTTCTGATCAGCTGCCATCTGTCGCGTGAGAACTTGACTTCAAGAACGCAATAGTCATGTTTGAATGGGCCCCGAAGTCACTGGCCAGTTGAAAGTGACCAGACGGTGAACGCAGTGTCATTTGATCCAGTTGCTATTCTTGTCAATGTTGAAATTAGTGATGTATACTTGTTATTCATCACTAATAGTCGACCTATAGATAAGTTATGAAGTCATTTAGTACCTATTGATCACTACTTATCATTACTAATCACTACCATAAAGGTAAGATTAGTACTAGCCCCTATACTCGAGAATGTCTTGAGTCTATATTCCAATACTGTTAGACAGTATTGAGAGGCACTACTAAGGGCTGATAATACCTGCCCTAAGCACCTAATCAGTGGAGTGATTATGCTTAGATGACTAGATATATAACCTACAGATAAAGATCATTTAATTGTTACGACCTTCTAGCGTAACCTAACTTTTTCTATTTTATTCCCTCCCTTTTCGCGATCACGTGACTTGATATTCATCACATGATCAGTCATGTGACATCACGTGACCTTATCTTTTATCTATGACATCATAGTCTAGACTCACACGTGTATACCTTGTTCATGGGAATACTCCCACACTCATGAGAACACTATAGCCATACATAGTAATCATAGATAGCTTATCGTAGATATAGGCCGGCCCTCAGGTGGTCCGTGTGCACTCATGTATAGTATATAGTCTGCAATGCAACGACCAGCAGACTTCAGTCTGTTCTGGTTAGATTCCCCTAGCCATTACCCGCTCCCCTCTATAGTCTGTGATTGTCAAGGTGACCTAGCTGTATAGGCTACGGTTGCTTTCATAAGAACAGACTCTCCTCACTACTTCACCTCACTAGCACCGTTACGTGCCACCTCACTTTACTCCTCAATCATTCATATAGTCGGATCTCAGACTTAAGGGAGATCTTGCAATAGCCAGCGACTAAGGCTCTTCCTGAAATAGCAGGCGGTTGTACCGTTACCACAGGTAGAAAGACACTACCTCTCCACGTCTCGTCATACGCTGGTCCAGCGTTGCTTCGGTTCGCTTTGACGGGGTAGATCACATTCGAGTGAACCCTTCTGTCCGCCGAAAAATCAGATAATTTCCTTGGCACAAAGTGGGTCAGTGCAGCGGAGACAACTGTGCAAACACCGCATCGCAGACTCTACGGTTTTAAGATCTGCAGCCTAATCGAGCTAAATCGAGAGCCGTAGCCAGGCAATTCCCGGTTCCTCCCCTGCCCCCGACCCTCGCGGAGTTACTGTGCGACCGCGACGCATAGGAGTTTTTTCCCTCATTTAGACTTATATGGACTTTAGCGACCTATACGGTGATGACTGGCGTGCCCTCAAAAACAAAAATTACATAGCCATCTCCTCTGACATCTCAGAAAGACTTCCCATCGACGAAGAATTTGACCTGAACGACGTCATAGTTCGCGACATCCCATACGCCCTTGAATTCGCGCCCAACTTTCCCCAGTGGTTACAAGACGAGTTTTTAAACCACTGCCTCGACAAAGCTCCAGTACTAGTTGACGACATCACCGACTTTTACCAATCCCACATAGAATTCGATTACAATGAGCACCCTGTACGATCTCCCCTCAGACGAGGAAATGACCACCCCCACCATGAGCCAGCGTCGCCTCGGCTCCTCAACAAGCAGCGGTGCCCGACTCGCCGATCAGCTCGCCTCGCTGAGCGAGCTCTTACAACAAACAATGGATCGGCTGACCGCAGCCGAAGAGAGGAACTGAGACTTGGAGGCCCAACTCGACCAAGATCGGGAAGAACGCGATGACCCACTGGCCCACGGATTCGACGAGCCCAAGAGTAAAAGGGCCAAGGTAGTAAAGGACCCCGGACTCTTCGACGGGTCCTACAACAAGTTCGATGAATGGTGGACGAAAATGCTTGTCTTTAGAGAAATGAACCTGTCGATTTTCAGAGAACAATGGATGGGGGGTCAGAAGGACTGGAATCTCGCAGTCTTCTCGAGAATAGGTGTTGAATCTGGCAAAAAAGACAAATGGTGCGGAAGCATGGGCTCGAACTGAGATCAAGAAGCGGCGCGATAACAACATGCCCTGGTTATCTCTGAGGGAGATAGAAAAACTACTCAACGATCGATTCCGCATCGGCAATGAAAAGGAAATCACCACCAGGCGACTCATTGCCTGAAAGCAGGGACGAAATGAAAGAACCCAGGTCTTCCTCACCCAGTGGCTGGCCCTCTTCGATCAAGCACAGGTCGAAGAAAGCACCGGCGTTATGCTTCTCGAACAGTCCATCCGGCAAGATATAGTTCGTCATATGTTCATGCAAGGAGAAAGGCCCGCTGGCCTCCACACGTTCATCAGCGTGGTACAAAAATACGCCAATGCCATCGAATCGTTTGAGTCCAGGTTCCAAGCAAACCAAACAAGACGCGACCCAAATGCTATGGAGATCGATTGTGCACAATCCGACAACAGGGAAGAGATAGGACGCTCAACCCGGGGCTGCTACAATTGTGGCAAAGAAGGCCACCTTGCACATGACTGCAAGGCCAAGAGCACCGTGTGTGCTGAATGTGGATTCCGCCGCGGGGGATACCGAAAGGAGTGCTTCCAATTTAAATCAAAATGTGTACATGCCGCAGAAGGAACTGCTCAAACAAACCAACATGCCATACCCTCTCCTCCGCCTCTTGCCACCCTCTCCAACCCGCGGCCAACGGGTCAACCAAATTGGCAAGCCGCGATATGCGGAATGGACTTCGAAGCTGCTTGAGCGTATTTCAAAGATCTCGAAGCATATCAGGGAAAAGAGTAAAGTCGACTATATCAGGTAATAGTTCGACTAATACGGACCCTAGTTACGTTTCATCTTCTTCCAAAGACTTTTTCTTCCTAGTACTAGATCGATCGAGGATGCGATGCCAAGATAGAGCTCACCCATTTTCCTTACATACTTTAAATAGTTTTTCTCTCTTGAGTGGTGACACAAACATGGCTTCAGCAGGCGAAATTGTGCCCCCTGCTGGCCAGAAGACCCAATCCGACATAGATAGTAATTCCGATAGCTCTTTCTCTCCATTTGTATCTCCGTCGTCTCGATGTGGTAGCCTACCAGATGACTCAACCGAAGCGGCGATCTCCGACATGGAGCATGGTCACCGGGATGTGATGCTTAATTCCGCTTACACAAAAAATAAAAATAGCTTGTCTTCGAACCTGACGGAGCGACACGTGAGAACTATAAAACCACTCCGCGAGCTATTTGTAAAAATCGACATAATCACGAAAACCACAAAAACAGAATGCCAAGCCCTGCTAGACAGTGGTGCAACCGGTATATTTATCGACCTAAAATGGGCAAAGGAAAATAGAATTCCAATGCAACCTCTCGACCTGGTAATACCTGTCTACAATGTAGACGGAACCGCAAACTCCGCAGGTGGAATAGCCTACACCGCCTCGCTCATCATAGATTACCAAGGACATCGTGAGAAAGTAACAGCAGACGTTACTAACCTGGGAAAGAACCAATTAATCCTAGGATACACGTGGCTCAGGAACCACAACCCAACCATCGACTGGATCGCAGGAACGGTCACCATGGATAAGTGCCCGCCAAGTTGCGCAGCACTCAAACATCTCGCTTGGTCCAAAACTGAGACACACGAAACTGAGTACGCTTACAATCACCACAAAGTAAGCATGATAGAAGTCCCAGACGCCTCAGAAGCCGCAAAACTTGTACCAGCGGAATACCACGACTATCTGGACGTCTTTTCCAAAAAGGCAAGCAAGAAAATGCCTGAAAGGAAGCCATGGGACCACGTGGTAGATCTGAAAGACGATTTTGTACCAAAGAAGGGGCGTCTAATCAAATTAAGCCCACAAGAGCAAGACGAGGTGAAAGCCTTTGTTGATGACCAGCTCTCGAAAGGCTATATCCGCCCTTCTAAATCGCCACAAACCTCCCCGGTCTTCTTCATCCCCAAGAAAGATGGGAAAAAGCGCATGGTTATAAACTACCGATATTTGAATGAGGGGACGGTGAAGAACAACTACCCGTTGCCCTTAATTTCACAAATCATAGATAAGCTCAAAGGAGCTAAACTGTTCACCAAAATGGATCTCCGATGGGGATACAATAATGTCTGCATCAAAGAAGGCGATGAATGGAAGGGAGCTTTCGTTTGTCACCTAGGATCCTTCGAACCTCTCATAATGTACTTCGGAATGTGCAATAGTCCCGCAACGTTCCAACAAATGATGAACGAGATCTTCGCAGATATGGACGACATTATTATCATCTATTTAAATGATCTATTGATCTTCTCGAAGAACGGCGATAGAAAGAAACACATCGAACTAGTACATAGAGTTTTAGAAAAACTCCGGAACAATAATCTGTTCGTCAAACCCGAGAAGTGTTTCTTCGGAGTGACCAAAGTAGACATGCTAGGCATGGATGTCTCTGAACATGGGGTTTCAATGAACCATGAGAAAGTAAAGGGAGTGCAAGATTGGCCGGTTCCCACCACATTGAAAGGTGTACAAAGCTTCCTCAGCTTAGCCAACTTCTACCGCCGATTTATCGCCAATTATAGTTTAATTGCACGCCCCTTACACAACTTGACTAAAAAAGATCAACCCTGGATCTGGGGCAAAGATCAACAAACAGCATTTGAGACGCTTAAGAAAGCGTTCATCTTGGCACCGGTACTGGCATACCCGGATGACACCACTCCCTATAGAGTCGAATGCAATGCCTCAGACTTCGCTGTCGGCGCCGTATTATCGACTAAAATAGACGACAAATGGCACCCCGTGTCATTTATGTCACATAGTATGACCCCTGAGCAACGAAATTACACCATCGCGGATAAAGAGATGCTTGCCATCATTCTCACTCTAGAACAATAGAGATACCATCTCGAAGGTGCTAGACACCAATTCGAAGTATGGACAGATCACAAGAATCTCCAATGGTTCATGAAGGCACAAGATCTCAATAGACACCAAGCTCGTTGGGCGATGTATTTATCGAGATTCGATTATGTACTGGTTAACAAACCAGGCACCTTCATGGGTAAAGCGGACGCACTCTCTAGAAGAGAGGATCACATGATCGGGATAGAAAATGATAACAAAAACCAGACCGTCATCCCCGATCATCATGTGCAGGTGACGCTTGATATAGCCCTCTTTGACCGGATCAAAGAAGAACAGTCCAAATATAGTCAACCCGATGGAGCGATAGACCAAAATGGGATATGGTATTACAACAACAAGATATGGGTTCCCACGGAATTACGATCATCAATCATCACGTCATTCCACGACCATCCCTTGTTCGGACACAAAGGTGCTGAAAAGACATGGGAATTCGTATCACAGTATTATAGTTGGCCTGGAGCCAAGACTGACATAGCATCTTACTGCAAATCCTGTGACCGATGTGCGCACATGAAACCAACCAACAAAGCACCCGCCGGTAAACTCCAACCATTAGAAATCGCGGAAGGACCTTGGAAATCGGTATCAGCCAATTTCATTACGGGATTGCCCAATAGTCACAGGTTCGATAGCATCCTCGTGGTGGTAGATCACTTCTCCAAAGAAGTTGTATTCATCCCCACCAAGAAATCCGTAATGGCAAAAGAAACAGCCGAATTATATAGAGATTACGTATGGTGCCATCACGGCTTACCCGATAGCTTGGTCAGTGACCGAGGACCCCAGTTCGCATCCCAGATGATGACAGACCTATTAAAACTTCTATCTATAGAAAAGAAGATGTCAACGGCATATCACCCGCAAACGGATGGACAAACCGAGCGTGTGAACAAAAAATTAAACCAATATCTCCGCCTTTATGTCGCCGAAAAACAAGATCAATGGGCCGAATGGTCATCCCTAGCCCAGTTTAACATTAACAACACCAAGTCATCGGCAACTGGCTTTGCACCCTTCCAGCTCATCAAGAGCTTTACCTCTCGCATCGGCTTCGAAGCCGCTATAGTCAAAGCACCGGCTGCCAAAGAATTCGCCGACCAGATGAAGACCAATCTGCAACTCGCTAAAGAGAATCTGGAACGCACACGTCATAGGATGAGTCAGCAGGCTGACAAACATCGCTCTCACACACCGGAATATAAACTGGGCGATCTCGTTCTCCTCTCGACGGAACACCTGGAATTAGCCAATAGACCTGCGAGAAAACTGACGGAACGATGGATAGGGCCATACCAGGTCATTGACGTGTATAACAATGCCGTCAAACTCTTGTTCCCCAAATCGAACCATGCACATGACGTAGTCAACGTGTCACGAGTTAAACCATATATAGAGCCACAAGAAGGACAGCCTATCCAACGTCCTGGACCGGTCTCCATCGATGATGAAGGAAACGAAGAATTCAAAGTGGATTACATAGTAGACTCCTGCCCCATAGATCGTGGCTTCCAGTATCTTGTTCACTGGAAAGGATACAATGAATCAGATAGAACTTGGGAATCGGCCACCAATCTCAAGAAATCAGCTAGCGGAGCCATCGCGGACTTCCACAAATTAAACCCAGTGGCACCGCGAAAACTGAAAATGGCATGCGAACTGTTCGATTCACTGTTCACCACAAAAATAGAAAACTTCACTTCGGGATCCATCACCGAAGCATAAGCGATCTGGAATCTCGCTCATAGAAGGGGGGTAATGTTACGACCCTCTAGCGTAACCTAACTTTTTCTATTTTATTCCCTCCCTTTTCGCGATCATGTGACTTGATATTCGTCACATGATCAGTCATGTGACATCACGTGACCTTATCTTTTATCTATGACATCATAGTCTAGACTCACACATGTATACCTCGTTCATGGGAATACTCCCACACTCGTGAGAACACTATAGCCATACATAGTAATCATAGATAGCTTATCATAGATATAGGCCGGCCCTCAGGTGGTCCGTGTGCACTCATGTATAGTATATAGTCTGCAATGCAATGACCAGCAGACTTCAGTCTGTTCTGGTTAGATTCCCCTAGCCATTACCTGCTCCCCTCTATAGTCTGTGATTGTCGAGGTGACCTAGCTGTATAGGCTACGGTTGCTTTCATTAATGATCTACACTATAGGTAATGTGTCAATATGATACATCTATGGTTGACATATTGTCATCTATGATAGGTCAACTCCTTATCACACTAATACTTACTCATATTTGTTGTATTTCACGCTTTGCTATTGGTTACTTACAAGTTTCAGTTCATTCCTAACTGATCCTATCTTTTATCTTAGAGTACAAATCTTCAACATACTTTTCTTTATTCAGATATGTTATACATACAAGTAAATACTGTAGAACCAGTATATAAGGCCACTACAAGTGATCCATACAAATACAAGCTATTCTCTTGGAATATCTTGCCTGCTTCGACTGCTTACTCCTCAAATACTGGTGAGTTTCACACCAAGTCTTTTCCCTTGTTGCACAACTGCACCCAAGGGGATTATCCAAATCTCTTTAGTTGAATCTGGTGAAATGTCCACTGTTCTCACCTCTTTGTTGTGCACTTTGAACTTGACCACCTTTGTGTGATCTGTCATTTTCCACACAGTCATGCAATGATCCTTCATCCCAGCCATGATCCACTTTCCGTCCATTGAAACTGCAGGGTCTGAAACACTGGGACCTCCATAGATCTAGCATCCATTCAAGTTGGCTGAGTTGCTACCTCCATGCCATCCATCACTCTCCGTCGTTGAATCTTTCCTGTCATCCCTGTGCCCATGGCATGTTTCCCGTCAGGGAGAAACTGCACCGACCATATGATGTCTTGAGTATCGATGTCGATTGGGCTCGCGCCAACGACGAGGCTCTTTTCGTTCAATGCTTCACTTTCGGCGATCTTGGATTCTATAGGCTGCTGTCCAGTCGGTTCCTTTCTCCGGTCAGTTTCAGTGTACCAATCTGACTCTTGTACTCACCATCCCCCTCCGTCAGGCGCGACATGCTTGGCAAGTCAAGGTCGAGCGTGGTAGAAAGAAAATTCACCCTCGATGCACTTTCGTATCATCTGACCACGCGCGTTTACCCTCAGCCTTACTCACTGCATTCGGCCTTTATCCGATTGCAGCCATACTGCTTTTCGGCACAGCCAGTAACCATCAAAACTTATTCACTGGTCATGGACTCTCGAAGGTATGTATCTCTTTCTTGTGAC
>JBBPMT010000709.1:1380-12271 GCA_038090455.1 Garcileccinum viscosum | reverse complement strand
TCATAGCACGTGTACACCTCATGTATGGGAACTCTCCCACAGTCGTGTGAACACTCTAACCATATATAGTATACATTACAAATAGTCTTAGTAATAGTGTCAGCCCTCATGTGGTCCGTGCATCTATTGTCCTCATATATATAGTAAATGCAAATGACCAGCAGACCTCAGTCTATTCTGATTAGATTCCTCCTAGCCTATACAGAACCCCCTTTTGTCTGAACTTGTCAAAGTGACCTAGCTCATGCTAGTAGTTGCTTTCAGTTGATAGTAGACCTATTGGCCAAGGATTCCAGTATCTCATTTACTAGAAAGGATACAACAAAAGCAACCATACTTGGAAATCAGCAACAAACCTTAAATGGTCAGCCTCAAAGGCAATTGCCAATTTCCACCACCTTAACCCCATGGCACCTCAGAAGTTGAAGATGACACACAAACTGTTCAACATAGTATTCAGTAGTATCAGTACTCCCCTTGTGAACTTTATCTTGGGACATTGTACTCTGCCCTCATCTCCAACTTGGTCTTTTGTGGATCTGGAATCTCTGCCATAAAAGGGGGGTAATGTTATGACCCTCATAAACTTCCCTTACTTTTTCTCTTTCAATAGATATTCTCTTGGTCACGTGACTTGATATTCATCACATGACTATAGATCACATGTAGGTACATCATAGGCCTAGACCATGACATCATAGCACATGCCTTATGCATGCATGGGAACTCTTTCACACTCATGAGAACACTATAGCCTTATATATCATACCTTACCAATACTTATCATAATAGTACCAGCCCTTATGTGGTCCATGTGCATTGTCTACCAGTATATATATTGTGAATGCACAACTAGCAGACCTCAGTTTGTTCTGATTAGTTTCCCACTAGCTTATATGGATCCCCCATTTGGGCCTGTGATTATTGAGGTGACCTAGCACAAGCTATTGGTTGCTTTCACAAGGCTTGAATGAAGGCATTGTAATCATGGATCTTCATCATGTTTTGGCTATCCTCAATAATATAGACAATGGTGGGATTCATGTTGGTCTTTAGGAGATCAATGAGATGGTCAGCTTTGTAGATGGATATAAGTCTCAGTGGACGTGGTAGTCAACTAGCATTACCTGTAGATGGATATAAGTCTACAGTAAGGTAAGTAAAGGTAATGAACAAGTAAGTAAATATCTTACCTCAGTGGATGTGGTAGTCAACTGAGGTTGCGTGCTACATACGAACAGAAAATAATGAACATGTTAGGTAAGCTACTAAATACGGACTACATCAATTGAGCTCCAACACTCCCCCTCAAGCAGCACAGAGTCCGAGCTTGGATGCAAAGTGCTTCGCCTTGGCAGAAGGGAGTGCTTTAGTAAGGGTATCAGCTATCATACTATCAGTAGGGCAGTAGAGTAAATGGATGGAACCTTTCAAAACAGAAAAATGAATGAAATGGTATCTAATATCAATGTGTTTAGTGCATGCATGGTAATTACCATCTTTAGTGAGCATGATAGCAGATTGATTGTCGTTGAAAAGAGTGATTGGGTTTTGGAGTGGTTTGAAGACTTCGCCAATGAGACAATGAAGCCATAGAGCTTCCTTGGCAGCATGCATCAAGGTGACATACTCGGCCTCAGTGGTTGAGAGCATGATGAGTTCCTGTTTGCACGAGCTCCACGAGATTGCTCCTCTGTCAATGAGGAATGCATATCCCAATATAGCATGCTGATGTTCCTGGGATGTGCTGTCTGCATCTGCATAGCCTTTGAGGCTTTTTGTCTGAGTGCCGAACGTGAGTGACCATGCTTTAGTATCAATTAGGTAGTGGTAGACATGTTTGAGCGCTTCCCAGTGTGGTAATCCCAGATTCTCAATGAATTGAGCAATTGTTAATACTGCAAATGCTATGTCCGGCCATGTACCCACAGCCAGGTACATCAGTAATCTGAGTGCTGCCCAAAATGGAACTTGTCGCATCATTGTGGCATCAGTGATGGATGTTGGGGACTGCGACCATGACAGTTGGATGTTTGGATCCATGGGGATCGAGAGTGGTTTCTGGTTGGCGAAATTGTACTTAGTGAGTATAGCCTCAATATACGACTGTTGGGAAATGGAAATGGTGTGGGCATCACGATCGCACGCTACCTTCATTCCAAGGAGCCAGCTGATAGGTCTGAGATCTGTGATCTTGAATCATGACCTGATTTCAGCTTTGAACGCCTTGATGAGCTCCTTTGATGACCCAGTGACGGTACAGTTGTTGATGTGTAAGGCCAGAATAAGTATTTCCATTCCGATTTTTGCCACGAACACTCCCCAATCTGCTTCAGTGCACTTAAGACTGAGTTTGGCGAGTTCTTTGCATAGCCACTGATACCATTTCAGCGCACCTTGTTTCGAACCATAGAGAGTGATGCATAGATGTGTGACGAGGTCTTGACTATGCCCAGGGACACTGGGGGGTAATTCCATGTATATTACTTCATTGTTGTCGAGCTTGCCATTGAGGAACGCCGAGTGGAAATTGAAAATGTCAATATCCCAGTCATACCGGGCAGCGACAGCGAGGATGAGGTGCAGTGATGAGAGGTGAGCAACTGGGGCATATGTTTCATAGTAGTCAATGCCTTGTACTTGGGTGAAACCATGGGCGATGAGACAGGCTTTGTACTTGTTGATTTCGCTGGCTGCATTCTTCTTTATTTTGAAGACCCATTTGCAGTCAATGACATTTGTCCCTTTTGGCAGTCTTGACACGACATCCCAGGTGTGTGCATCTGCAAGGCTTTTTGAGTTTGGCATTAATTGCTTCATTCCAGCGTGCCCAATCCAGCCATTTCTGGGCCTCATCAATAGTGTGTGGTTCGAGTGCTTCTGCCTCACTAACCCCGATGTACATCGCATAAGCGACATCTTCATCTTCCCATCCATCAGCCACCACATCAGCTGCACTCTCCCCCTCATTCTCATGTTGACCCTCAAGAGCCACAGCTTGGACTCCTCATGGCAAGATGGATCCACCTTCACAACCGTCGTGGGTGCCTTGACCACTGGTCAGCATTTGTATGTAGGGTGAGTTGTTGTGTAGGCAGGCTGAGTGATGCATTTCAATGGGAGGTGCTGATGATTTGGGCTGTTTGACAGGTTCACTGTTCTTTGGTGGTGAGTTAGCTCCTGCACTGCTATTGTTTTTGACAGGGCGCTGATTGCTTTTTGCAGCTCCTTTATTCTCCCCTCGATCTACAGCCTGTGTTGCCCAGAGTCACTATGGTTGTGCTTGTCGAATGACACATTGCACTCAACAATCACGGTGCGCCGTTTCTCATCATAGATACAGTGAGCACTGCTTTCTGTGTCATAGCCCATCCAGCAACCTGCACATGCTCGCACATCAAGTTTCAAGCCAGAGTCGTCATGGACCCACATGCGCATTCCCCATTCTGGTAAGTGATTTAAATTTGGTTTCTTTCCAGTAAGCAGCTCATGCAGTGTCTTGCCGTTAAGCATGCAAGATGCTGTGCAGTTCTTGACCCAAACGACATGTGCTAATGCTTCCCCCCATAGGTTCTTCAGCAGTCTGCTCGCATGCAGGACTGTGCGCACCCATTCAACAAGGGTGTGGTTGAGGCGCTCAGCCATGCCGTTGTGCTGCAGTGTATCGTGTGTGGTGAGTTTGTGCTTGGTCCCCTTGGATTTAAGGTACCTGCTGAATTTGTTGCTTAGGTACTTGCCACCATGGTCCAATCGCAAGCATTTGATAACAGTGCCATGCTGTGTCCATGCCCAAGCAGTATAGGACTTGTATGCATCAAAGGTGTCCGATTTCACCACAAGGAGGTAGAGGTGTGTGTAATGTGTATGATCATCTGTGAATGACACATAAAATTTCTTGTGTCCAGGGGTTTGTACATCTGATGGTCCCCAGATGTCACTATGCATCTTGTCACCAAAGTGTTCACACTGTTGCAGTTCATGGACCTTCCCAATTGGTTTGCGGGTCGCTTTTCCATACTCGCATGACTCACACTGACCCATTGTCATGTGCATAGGGTCAAGTTTGATGCCTTCAACCATGCCTTTTGTAACCATGTCGTGGATCGTGCTTGGTGCAAGATGGGACAACCGCGCATGTAGTTCCTCCATGGTGAGTATCTCAGGTGGGCTAGTGCTTCCTGCGAATGGCAGTCATGCAGTGTGCTTAACATGGTAAAGACTGTTGCTAACGGATATTTCTCCAACCAGATGCTTCTGTGAGCTAAATATATGGCAAACAGATTCGTGGAATAGTGCCATATATCTTGCAGCTGCAAGCTTGCTGATTGAGATAAGGGTTACACCCATAGACAGTGCATAAAGCACATTCTTCAAGAGGACTCATGCCTTGGACTTCCTGTTTGGTAACTCAACGTGCAGGTCTCCATGCCCAATAGCATCAAAGGTATGCTTATCGGTGGCTCTAATAGGCTTAGGCATGATCAGAATGAAGTTGATGAAGAGATTGCAGTATGAGGATAGGTGCTGTAATGCACCACTGTCATACAGTTCAATGGTAGTAGATGGTGAGTTGGTCTAGGCAAGAATGGCAAATGGGAGAGTGATGGTGACAGTCATTTCGTCAGTGGTGTGTTCAGGGCTCTCAATGAACCATACACCATCAGGTTTGGATTCATTGGCTGCAGTGTGAGCATATTTGGGCAGCTTCATGCTGCTAGAGTCTTTGTTCTTCTTCCCCCTAGGCTTCCATCCCTTGGGTGCCTGGCCATGTTTACCACCACCTTCCTCCCAGCAGTCATGACTTCGGTGGCCATTCCATCCACAATTGTGGCACTTGCCATCAAATTTCTTGGTGCGTCCTTTTCCTTTCTTCACATCAGCATTAAAAGCTGTGTCCTCTTTACTATCCACTTTAGGTTTGATAGTGCCTTGCATGACAAATTGGTCATATGCATCAATAACCTAGTCAATGAGTTCTTCGCTCAAGATCTGGCAGTTTTGCCAGCACATGTTTGATGAGATGGTGGTGAGTATGGAGTTATAGGCTTGGGGTAGAGATGCAAAAATAATGTTGAACAGGTCAGTGTCAGAGGTGGGGTGCCCGAAAGCCATGAGCTCCTCACATAGGAGTTTCACCTTCTCAAAGTGGGCCTGAGCATCGCCACCTTCTTTCAATTTGAGTTCACTGAGCTGGCATCTCATCTCCACACTAAAAACAAGTGACTGGTTTCCAAACTTCTTGCAAAGGGCTACATAGTACTCATGCGCAGTTGTCTTCATCATGAGGTCGATAAATATGGAGTCAGGAATGGTAACAGAGATCTGCTATTGCATGATAGCATCCTCTTCGACCCATTTGGGGTAGGCAATTGCATAGAGTGCCATTGCTTGTATCTCTTCAGCTGTGGTTGGTATCCATGCAGTAGCCTTTCCTAATGCTGGATTGGCTGGAGCTGGTCTAGTATCATATAAGTAGTCCACTAGTCCTCATGCTGTGAGTGATATTTCGAGTTTCCTCTTCCAAAGAGGCCATAGTTTCCCTTGAGCATCCAGCTTCGGGATCTCGAGTATCCAGTCTCTGACTTTAGACATATTGTCTTTTATACAAGGTGAAACGTGTCTCTTTTTACTTTGTGTTTGGTTTAGGGAGCACCAGGGCTCATAACCTGTAGACAGATATAAGTCTCAGTGGACATGGTAGTCAACTAGCATTACCTGTAGATGGATATAAGTCTACAGTAAGGTAAGTAAAGGTAATGAACAAGTAAGTAAATATCTTACCTCAGTGGATGTGGTAGTCAACTGAGGTTGTGTGCTACATACAAACAGAAAATAACAAACATGTTGGATAAGCTAC
Source organism: Garcileccinum viscosum (assembly GCA_038090455.1). Lineage (NCBI taxonomy): Eukaryota > Fungi > Basidiomycota > Agaricomycetes > Boletales > Boletaceae > Garcileccinum > Garcileccinum viscosum. The sequence goes on along the minus strand of JBBPMT010000709.1, from coordinate 6,414 downwards.
TAAATACAGACTATGTCGATTGAGCTCCAACAAGCTTCAGGAGTGTTTGCTTTAACCTCTGTGTATTCTGCTTCCATAGCAATCTGCAGGAACATGACAAGATACTGTTTGGTGGAGGTAGAATCCTGAGTAAAGAGGTGAAGTTGAACCTGCACATCAGCTGGCTCATTCAGAGGATCATACATATCTTTGAGCTCAGCAATGAAATTGTCCCAGCTCCATGCATGCTGCAACTGGCTGAGGAATCACTTGCAGTATGCTCTAGACCAGGTTCAGGCAGCCCCAGCATTCATATACCTGCAAGTTGCAAGAATTTTCTGCTTCTCCATGGCTTGATCATAGTATGCCCAGTATACAAGGACATGGGCAAACCAGTTGGAAAATTGCTCCTTGTCTCCATCAAATGCCCAAGGTTTATTTGCTTTAGGCATGGGGGGTGGAGGCAGAGCCACAGGAATGGTAGTGCTCAGCATAGTGACAATGATTGTAATGTTTGTATTTTATAAGGATTGCATGAGTGAGAACCTTGTGCCAATGTCAAGTTCACTGAAATTGAGGTGCATGACTCCTGAATCAGTGCAATGAAGACTAGATAAGAGAAACAACTAAGTACAAAGGCAAACAGACAAGATTCACAGTACCTAGATAAGAGAAGCACAAGGTTGAGAGGGGAAAAGAAAACGAGACGACAGAACACTAATATAGTGCATGATGACAAAGACGGACACGGGACCATACACGCACAGACCACGAGAGTTAAGAATTTCTAACAGGTATCCATGGTGGCTGGTGTCCCGACATCAATCACTACCTAATTAAGCGCTGACCGACCGCTGGCGGATCAATTTTTGAGCGCGGCTGTCCGGCTTTCCATACTACGTTGGCAAACAGATTTAAAAAAATATTCCACACAATTGAAATTTGTAGGGCTTGCTTCAATATGTTTGGCTGACATAATTAAAGAATTTTTTCTCTCATTTCGAGACTTGTATCACTCTGCATAGTTACAATATTGTGTGGAATATTTTTTTAAATCTGTTTGCCAACATAGCCATGCTATGTTATCCAATATAGTCAATTACTTTTTCTCCAAATGCTTTACAATATTTATGCTAACTTATTCTTGTACATAGGTTCCATTTGCTAAACCATATGTGTACACTATTTTTTAGCTACATTTTGGATCGCGACCCAGGTGTGATGTTAGAGGTGGCCGTGGACTCCCGAAGAGGCGAGAATGTGGTGGAGATGGACGCCAACATCACAGTAACCGGATCCCAGGATGAGCTCCGCACACGCACCACCCATGTCTTCTCCTAGCTCGAGAGAAGCATCGAATTCGGTCATCATGCCTCGGGCTGATGAAAGTATGAGCGGGCATAGGGGCCAGGCCGATTACCCTATACCTCCAGCAGCATTATCAGCGGTTCCCGTTGTCGATTCGACTTCTGCAACATCACCTCTGCCAGCGACAACGACATCAATAGCAACGTCAGCCACACCAAGTGCCAAACGACCTGGCCCCTGCAAACCACGTCCCGCACTCCCATCTCTCCCGTCCAAAGCTCAACACCGTAAGAACATCACGACGCTGGACAAGTCGGTAATGGACTGGCGCGCATACATCTCCTCAAGCAGGCGATGTGAACGACAAGCTGGATGCCAACAGAACAGGCGGTGGCTACCTCGAAAAGTGGATTTTGCAGAGGGTGCAAGACAGGAAAGAGGACGCTTTCGAAGCGAGTAAATCGAGTAAACACTGGAGGGAGTAGATACAGGAGAGAGAAAAAAAATACAGGCAAGAAAGACAAATATCGTCGTACGTGTTGTACACTAACAAGAGCGTAGCGTATACATCAACTTGGACAATAGTTCATTGACATAGAATACAGACGAGTATAATCAGGTCAGTATGATCAAGAAAGGGCATGAGGACGGACAGATCTAGCTGTCCAGCTCCACTCTATATGGTTTTGGCTTCATGCGGACGAACCTGAGGCCTTGCGACCAGTGCACTTGGCCTTGTGTTCGGACCACGCAGATTTCTGGCAACTCGTATCACAATACCTAAACATTGCATCGTCACCAACCCTGTGAAAAAAAGAAAGAACAATTAACGCACCTTGCCTTCTCACACCCCCCGCACCTGCGCAAGACAGCACTCGGATTCCCACACCACGAACACTTGTGCAACTCTGCAGGGTTCGTCGACCACTTGGGATGAGACGACTTCTCGGGCAGATCGTCGTCGATGTCGTCCCCATTCCGGTGCCGAAAGTCGTGCAGCCACGCCGCGAGCTGGTCCTCGGGATTGTCCCGCTGCACGACGTGCTCATGGTCGATCTGCGTGCTGTCCAGTCGCTGCACGATTGGGCCCCAGCGTTCGTATGCAGCGCGGTATCGCGCGAATATGGTCACTTGCGCCAGACGGAGCTGGGTCACGGGCGGTTGGACGCCGAACACATTGTAAAACTCGTCGGCCGTCTTGAGTTGGTCAAGATAAGTCTGTGAGGGTGTGCGTATCAGTAAGCATATTCAATAAGAATCTCGGACGACTTACTTCCATCTCCTTCAGATCGATAGACAATTTGGGTCCCCTGTCGGCGAGCAAAAGCGCAATGTACCAGTACAACACGTTCTTCCTTTGTCGCGTGTCCGGCGGTGCGCATGCAAGATAAGTCCGCGCATCATCCAACGCGCTACTTAGATACGCCCGCCCTTCATCCCACTTCCGATCCCCGATCGTCGACTCCTGGATGCGGCAGATGGCTAGGTTGCTCGCGATCTCGACCGCCCGCGAAAGCAGCGTATAGTGTACGAATGTCGTGGCGTTCTTGATCTTGATACCCTTCTTAGCGTACCGGAGTGCCTCCTCCCCGTCGGGGCAGAGCGACAGGATGTAGTAAAAGTACGGGAAGTTGGGGTTGCGCTGGATAGACCTTTTGGCAAAGGAGATCGCCTCGGAAGTGCGGGCGCGCATGACGAGAAACTTGAGGTCGAGCATGTCTGCGAGGTCTTCTTCGCCGGATATGCGCCGCTGCCTGATCTCCTTGGCACAGATGGGAAGTGCATCGCCCCACATGGTGAAAGGGAGCCCGGCGCTGACGAATTCGGACTTGCCGGTGACGTGATTGAAGGCTTGGAAGCCGCCCTCGTTGATGGAAAATTCATTGCGGGGGATGATGTCAGCGAGCGTGAGGGCAAGTTTGTAAATGTCATGATCATCGACACAGTCTAACATCGCTTTTTGGTATTCCATCATTGAGCGGAGGGTCTGGGTAGATTCGCAGCGTGAAGGGCCATAGTCGGCGATGAGCTGGGCGAGGTGTGCAGGTAGACCACGCTGCACGGAGTTGAGAAGCGCACTGGGATCGTTATAGAGGATCTCTTGTTCCGGATGGGACCTGTGTAAGCGTATGACTGCCCCCAGGGCATAGAAACGCGAGTGGAGATCCGGACTGCGGATGGCAGCGATCAAAAAGTCGATCACTGCGGGATACGCCAAGCACTCTTCGGTGCAATGCTGGGTGAGATGGCCGCAAAACTCGAGAGCGTGGTGCAAGAGGGTGAGGCTGACGCCGGGTTTGGTGACGAAGCCAAGGACCAGCGGCAGGAGCGTTGGGACTTGAAGCGCGTTGACGTATTTGGCGGCAGGTCGTTGTGGGTCGTCGATGGAGGTCGTGATAGCGTGTGCGAGGGTGCAGATGGCGAGTTCCGCGGCGTGCAAATCGTCTGGATAGTTTTCGAGGACCTTGATGATAGTGGGGGCGTGAAGGGTAAGTTCCTTGCGTATGTCGCTGCCTCCGTGGTGGGTTACGGTGGTCAATGCCCTGAGTGCGAGGTGACGGGAGTTATCCCTTTCGACGAGCGGAAGGATCTTTGCCAGAAGACCTAGCTGACGGGTCAAGCACGGATAGAACGCAAGGTGATGGACACACTTTTCTGAAAGAGAAGGTTCCTTAGGATGGTGTCTGCGGACATCTTGGCGTAGATGGCGACGACGCCCCCCCTGATGATCTGGTTGCCGGTGTGTTCAAAGAAGAGGTCGTCGATGCGGGTGTAGATCTCGTCGAAATTTTGGTAGATCTTCTTGAGACCACTTCTCTTTGTGAGGTCTGGTTGGCGATCAGCATGCACGGCAGGGACGCGAAGGGCTGGAAGGGACGTGCCAGGGATCTTGAGGTGTTTGCACATCACTCTGACGACCTCGTCCCACTCGTCTTTGGAGAGCTCGTCGAGGCTGCTCAGCGTACGGTGCTGCAGTGCGGGCGGCAGCGGGTTCGCCAACAAAGGCTCCCCGCCTGCCGCGATGGCAGGGGAATCGATAGCGACGACGGCGTGTGCCCGGACGTTCTTGTGCTTGTTTTTCTTTGCCCCGTTGCGTTTCGCGCCGGGACCAGGCATGGTGAAAGACAACTTGGATGGCTACTCCGATCTTTGGCAACTACCGCGGGCACGTCCAAGTTCGAGGTTTTATACGTTCTCTGCTCACCCCCTTCGAAAAGGTACTACACCAAACGCCCCTTTCTTCGCGACCCCCGTCTCGCACTTCTATCACCCTCGTTTTTCGCCGCAAAGTCCGTTCTAGACGTGGGCTGCAACGAGGGCTGGGTCACATGCGAAATCGGTGATGCCCACTTTTTTTTTACCGGGGGAACACACGCTTACGGGCGGACCACAGCACGCGCGTGGGGTGCACGCCGCGTCCTCGGAGTCGACATCGACGACGCTCTCGTCCGCGCAGCCTGGAAACGACGACGCACTCTCTGGAGTCTCCAGTCCCCCCGCACCTCCGCCGATGACGACGACTACTTCCCCGCGTCCTGCGAGCATACTCACGGCCCGCTCCCCATCCCAAGCGACCCGACCGACCGCGAAGTCTTCCCGCACAACGTCGCGTTCAAGATGGCAGACTGGGTCACCGAGCACCCTTCTCCCGCTGACGAACCCATATACGACGTCGTCGTTGCGTACGCAATCCTCCTTCCATTTCTACTTGGATGTCACATACCCTTCGTACACAGCTTCTCCATA
>JBBPMT010000708.1:0-12279 GCA_038090455.1 Garcileccinum viscosum | reverse complement strand
TGCTGCTGCTGCAGCTCTCGAAGCCGGTTTTCCAGAAATGGCCGTTGAGTGGCTTGAGCAGGGTCGGTCGATCGTCTGGAGTCAGTTCCTCCAGCTCCGCACACCAGTCGACGAACTTCGCGTCGAGCATCCAGACCTTGCTGATCGTTTTCAACAGGTCTCGCAGGAGCTGGAGTTGGCGAGCTCTCGACATGGCTCTGTATCATCCCTCAGCCTGATGAATGGTGACTTCCGGTCTACCGACACCAGTGCCATCTTCGGTGCAGCCAGTAGTGCTCGGTCCATAGAGGTACAAGTCCAGAGACAGCACAACCTTGCTCTCACACGGGAGAAGCTCCTCGTTGAGATCAGGTCTTTGCCATGCTTCGATCGGTTCTTACTACCCAAGATGATTGAACAGCTCTCTCCCTCGGCACATGCTGGTTCCGGACCTGTCGTCTATCTGAACGCGAGCAAGCAGCGGTGCGACGCGTTGGTCGTCGTGCCAGATGAGGAGAGTGTGAGCGTCATCCCCGTTTCACTTCCGGGTGTGTGTTACTTGGAGGTGGAGGGGTTACGGCGCCTGCTACATCTGTTGCTCACTCACCATGGGCTCATTCTTTCACGCAGAGATATTGCTGCTTTTGTGTCACACGACGAAGACGAGGACGCAGACTTGACCAAGCTACAACGATTGTTTGAGAAGCTGTTTGCAGGAGGGAGAGCGGTCAAATTGAAGCCACAACAGATCGAGGGATTCACAGCTGACGACCTGCTCCAGGATATTCTAGAGTACCTCTGGAACAATGTCGTGTGTCCAATTCTTGACGTGCTCGGATTTTCGGTATGTCCTCTGTAATGGCATTAAAACTTTCTGACAAGCATCTGTATTGCTTCCAGAATCCCCCCTCTTCGCCTGAGGGAATGATCCGTATGTTTTGGTGTTCGACTGGGCCCTTCGCCTCACTTCCTATACATGCCGCTGGCCTGTATCATACAACTGAGCCAGGCACCAAGCTCTCCGACTTCGCCATAACTTCGTACATTCCTAGTCTTAGCTCCCTCGGATCGTCGATGCATGGAGACACGGACTCAGATGTCCCCACGTTCCCTATCCGTCTTGTTGCTGTCCCTCAGCCTCTGACGGACGGATTCAGTGTGTTGGTATCCGTGCAGGAAGAGATCGAAAACCTCAGAGCACAGTCTGCCAATTCTCCCTTCGTGATCCTTCAGGAGTCTCACGGCACTGTCGAAGACGTGCTCGAGAAAATGAAGACCGCCGATTGGGTCCACTTTGCATGCCACGGCGTGCAAGACCCGCTCGACCCGCTCTCGAGTGGGCTCTGTCTCGCGGACGGGCGGCGTCTGAAGCTCTCGGACATCATCAAGTCGTCGTCGCACCTGACCACTGGCACTTCGAGGCGGGGCGGTGGCGGCCTCGCGTTTCTGTCTGCATGTCAGACTGCACAGGGGGACGAGAAGCTGCCGGAGGAGTCGGTGCATCTGGCTGCGGGGATGCTGCTCGCGGGGTATAGCGGCGTGATTGCGACGATGTGGGCGATTCGGGATGCGGACGCGCCGAGGGTCACGAGGGACGTGTACGCGCGGCTTTTTAGGGACGTCAGTGACGGGAGTGCTAGTGGGTATATGATCCCGGACCGTACGCGGGCGGCGGAGGCGTTGCATTGTGCTGTGCAGCGGCTGCGCGAGTCGGGTGCGCCTTTTACCTCGTGGGTTCCGTTTATTCATATGGGGAGATGACATGGATATATTTTCGATAAACCAGAGTACCCTACAGATGACTTACTATGATGCCTGCATGTATTTGTTAGTAGAAAGCGGTTTGAACTGAGACCCCATGTACTTACGTAAGTCTGCTATGTGCCACTTTCAAGTTGAAAGTTACCCATGATGGTGATGCCGTCCAGACCGTCTACGCCGCTACAAAAGGGCTTCCTACTAGAAGTGCATTGCCAGTTCTACACGGGCATAGGTTGATTCTGAGGGCCCCAATGCCACCATGGCTCAACTATCAAGTTCCAACTTCTCCATGCTCTGCTCTCAACCTCCCACCTGGTGACTGTTGAGGCGCATCAAGATTATGACGCGGCTGCATCACCGTACATGAGGTCCAGCTGGTTCTCTAATGAAGCCGCTCTGGCCATACGGTGGCTGTCTGTATTGTTCTCAGTGATGGCAGACCAGATTGCAGCGCGCCGCAGACACTTGCGCTCATGCCGTCCAATGTGTTTAATGGGTCGGAGGAACTGGCTGTGCGCTGGATAGAATCGAGTAAATGCAAGTGAGGATGGCAGTGGGGGCACGTGAACGGGATCCATATATACGATGGAGGGGACACGACCGGGATCGAGATAGTGGTCGAGGAGGACAATGAACCGGAAAAGGATCCTAGTCAAACTGGAGGAGCTGGAAAAGAAGTTGAACGATCTGGACGCTGCCCCGAAACTCAAGTAAGTCCTTCCGCTCTCTCTCTACGATTGCGAGACTTACGAGACAGACAGGATACACCACCGCCCGAGGTGAGTTCGATGTACCCAAATGGGCAAAAACCAACGAACGAATCCGATTCTGGTTTCTTCCGTAAATCAACAAAAGGACAGAACCCAAAGGCGTCACACCGTCTCTCTCACTAGCATTCTCTCTTTCCGACGGCATAGCGTATGATGCAGGTCCTCTGGATTGCACCTCCCCGGGTCGGTCATTACAGGCGCTCGTCCAGGTGATGTCTTTGTACATCGCAACCCTAGGACGACGCCGCCTACCACTTCCCTAAAACCTAATCGACTAGCAACAAAAGTGCCCATTGTCCATCATGCCTCCAAAGAGGAGACTCCCGAAACCATAGTTTTGGACAACTACGAAGACATGAATACTGAGGGCGGCCCAACGGCAGCCCCTCCCAGACCCAACAAATGGCAAGAGCTGATACCATCGCTCAGGCTGCTCGACACGTACATACGATACTTCACAGAGATACGTGGTTATCCAATCGTTCCCCCTAGCACTGCTATTTCCATCTGTACCCCAGACTGTATTACTCAGATGCGTGCAATAATGTGCGTGTTTCGACTGTAAGATATTGCCTGTCGATCAATATTATGCCGGCTAACCAGAGTCACTTCAGGCTTTCATACGACCGCCGTTTACACATGCCCCATCATCCCCTCGCTGTGGTTTTGATTCGAGGAGGCCTCTTACTTTCTGCACCGTCGCAACCGCACAACCGCGCATCACCATTTCCTTTGAGCTGCTCATGTTCTTCCATGCCCTCCTCGAATTATCACGAGTCCGTTACTCTTTGGTATCAACGATTCACAATCACTATCTCTGTTCAAGTTGAGTGTTCCGCGTTATAACATGGCAGGTAAGTTACCTTTCAAATCATTCACGCTTGTTGATGAAACTGCACGAAGGGACATGCAGTGAAAGAACCCTTACGCGGCAGCCTCGGGAAAACAGTAAAGTAGTTTGAGGGGCTGCAAGTGGCACTTGAACATCGCGTCAATGCAGTGCTGGTCGAATCTGGTGTCGAGCTCTCTGATGCCGACTGACTTGATCGTTGTTGCCCTTGCTACCAATCCGCATGTATGCAGGCAGGCGCACATGCACATTGTCGCCTTTCCTCCTCAATGTGGTGGACGGCCTCATTCTCCAACCGGGGGCGCGACACAACCATCTTTGCGTGGACTACGCTGACTCAATTAATTTTCATTACAAACAATCTCATTTCAAGCACAAAAATTCATCTTCTTTCCAGCAACTCAGGACAATCTTTGTAGGTCTCATTCTGCTTTGCGACCTGACGGCACTAGGCATGGTCGGCTGACCTCATGACTGCTCGGACCTTGAGGGAACTGGCTTGGAAATGGGGACGGGAATGAGGGGTGTTCCGCTGGAACCAGAGCGGCCGTCATTGAGAGCGGGCAGTGCTGAAGGATCGAAGAAAGGCACAGGAGCAAGCACAGGATCCAAAGTCTCAGAGCCTTTTCATCGTCCCTGCATGGCTGCCAGAGCAATTGGTATCAGCAGCGGTGGACCAGTCGACTACGGAGAACCTGATTGATGTGCCGGTCGGGACGAAAAACAGGGGAATACTATCACTGATATTCTTCCCGGCGTTCCCGCTTCTTCCTCTCCATCATGATATTCAATCACAAGACGGAGGGGGAAAAGGACGCTGCCAGTGGACCATACCACTTTTAGTTGAATCTGTCCGTTCGGGACTTCGTGGCGACATAGATGCTACTGAATACATTTTTGCTGCTCTGACGTGCTGACAGAATGGACAACGAATTCCTTGTCGGTGTGAGATTACTCGGCCCTCTTGAACGGTGATACGAGTCAAAAAGGTTTATTGGATAGTAGCATGCAAGTTATCAAGGAAGAACGTCGTGACTTCTTCGGCTCCCCATGGGTCTGATGGTCCCTTTTCCTCCAGCGAGAGAATCGGTGGTTTGGACCTAGAAAGCGTTCCAATGGAAACTATGAACTGATTAGATTTGCAATGTTTACAGATGTTGTGAAAGCCGAAAATCCAGTGGAACTGATATTGGCAAAGTTGGCCACCACCACAGGTTTGGGGGATATTCTATCAAGACAAGGGTGTTGTCACTGCAATTCTGTCTCGTTCATGGCCAAGTGGTATAGGAAAATGACTAGGGGAGACGGGAATACGGCAAGGGTGATGGTGGAGTTGATGGAACCATGATTCTGTATGTTGGACGACGAGCACGATGGATCGAGCAAGGCCAACATGGGTGGCGAGATCAATCCCGGAGAGACGAGAGGAATGGGAGAGATCTGCGAGCTGGCGTGGAAAGTCCCCACTCTGAGACTTGTACGGGCGTGAATTCCACAGACACTGGTACGAGTAGATCACCCGGTCCAAGCACACTCGCAAAGGGAACCGATAGTCGGGAAGACGCGTCGCATACATTCACATATTCAAGTCCACTTGGTGTCTGACATGCTGGAAGGCTCACTGCTGTGCTGAACATCATCGACGCATTTTGTTGGGTGATATTTACGGAATGATTGTTGGAACTTGAGGGAGGTTAGAGTATACATCTGGCGGTAGGTAGGCACCGCCTATTTCTCTTGCGATTCGGTTCCAATGATGCTGTAGCAAACATGTTCTCTTTGACACCCTTTTGATTGACCTTTGAGTTGAATGGTGTAAACATGCTTGATGCGAACATTGAACTGTGCCTTTTCCTCGTTCTGCAGGGAAAACAGGAAGAAGTCCTAGTGAAAGTCACAGAGGTCAAGAGGATCGTGACTATATAATCTTGCATCGGCTGAACGGAGACTTTGAAAGTTTGAAAAGAGAGCCGACGTGAGTACTAATTCTAGGACGCGCCGCAAACGCTTTCCCACCTCTGCACAGGCATGCATTATAAGATCAATTTACCTCGAAAACCATGATTTCTTCTGAGAGCATCGATGACTCAACCCAACTTTCCAGTTCAAACTTTCCCAAGTTCTGCTCCCACTCTCCCACCCGACGACTATCGACCGTCAAGATTAGTATGACTCAGCTACATCACCGTATAACGAGCCTGACTCAGGTGTCGCTCATTCCTCGCGCAAGTTATTCTAGAAGCAATGTTCTCAGAGCTCATCAATGCTGTCTATATGGCAGATCATTGCTGTCACTGAGGCGAGTGCAGTTTGCTGGCTAGACGCTGGGAACCTTGCAGATCGTCCAACATCAATATTCCCGTGCATATACATAGATGCTTTCCTTGAACGCTGAGGGGGATTTGCATCAGGTATGATAACTGCAGGGGAGCCTACTTCTGATAGCCTCGTCAACTCCCACGTTGTAGTACAACCCACAACTTGAAGGAAAAGCGGAAATTTGTAACAATTTCAGTTCCTACATCCACCGTGACCCTGGAGGACACGAGCACCGAGTTGATCGTCGCCGAGGCGTGCCTAGCGTGAGATCATCATGCCAGACCGGCATCGTGTCGCTGGATACTGAGTTATGCTCATGTGGGTATGTCCGGTTCGTCTACATGACCCAAAATCGATAGATCTGTTTATTTCCGAACAAGGAAGGCGAACGAGACAAGGCACGTTCACCACATAGCATGCTTTCTTGCAGGCAGTTGTTTGGTCGTGAAGTGTGGGGGACACAAAAATTTGACGCTAGATTCACACTCACATCGTCGTCGGCTCCAACAACACGACATGTCTGTCAAGAATCATGGTGTGATGTGCAGGCAACTTGAACGAGCCATCTAATCTAGTTAAGCGGTCTCGAAGTCAGGTGGACATGCTGTTATGTAGATCGATACTATGTTACCATTGAGATACTATGATCATTTTTATATAAACGTGCGTGCCATCACTGGCTTGTGCCCAAAGCTCAGGTATTCTGATTGATGTTGAATGCGGGCAAGACTTCAAGCTTCAAACATCAAGGTCATTCTGTGGCCAGAAATCATGTCATGCTCTCCAGAACTCCAGAAGAAGCCGATCTAACTCAGAGAACAGTATAACGAATGTGGTACCCGACCACCTGCCGTTCGGAAGCGGATTTCGGAAGCGGATGGGATCGATCGACAATCTGCTTCTTCCACTTCCTCCCTCGCCCTCACGGTGACCAGTTCTTCAATTCCACATTCCACAGTTTCTTTGACAATACGCTCGCACTTGGAATCCAGATATGGCGACGAACAAGACAGGCGGTTTCGAAAACATCCGAGAGAAATTTGGCCGCTTCAGGATCCTTATCATTGGGCGGGCGAACGCTGGCAAGACGACTATTCTCCATGCAATCTGTAACACTACCGAAGACCCGGAGGTCTATGATGGAAAAGGTAACAAGGTGTGTGCCTGGTTCGATACATATGAGTGACTTGGACTGGTTTACCAAACTGTCCAACTTGAACTAGATCGATCTGGCCCATGTCGAGGGATCAAAGGGGGTGAGAGTATTACTACACAGTGGATTCTGACATGAAGCACATCTTTACCGATGCATCTTAGCGTGGAATGCACGACATCGAGAAGGAATTGATTTTCCGTAGCAATGACAAATTCGTCTTTCATGACTCGCGGGGCTTCGAAGCCGGTTCTGTAGACGAATTCGAACAGTTGAAGAAGTTTATTGCGGATCGTGCAGACACAACGTTCCTCAAGAAGCGGATTCATGCCATCTGGTATAGCATCAGCTGTGCGGGGAGAGTCATTGACTGGTCGTCATATTGAATAGGTATTGTGTCCCAATGGACAAATTGGATCGGGCAATCCAACGTTCCGAAGAAAAGTTTTTTGACGAATGTGATACAAGAAATGGTGACGGTATTTTTGGAATAATTTTCTCGAGCTCATAACTTGTCCAGTGCCTGTTCTTGTGTTGTTTACCAAGTTTGATGCATTGTTAACAGTAGCCATGGGTAAACTAGCTGGTGATGATCGAAGGCTTGCACTACATGAGAAGATGGCAAAGGCATATAAGCTTGTTGATGGAATTTTTGACAGAGCTAATCTGTGGGGACGTCTTTCTCAAATGAAGTATCCACCAAAAGATGGTGTTCGGATTAAAGGTTTGTATATTGTGAAATGGTTTGGCTCATTTGAAGCTGTGTTACAGAAATGCACAAGTCAAATGAGGGCTGTAACATACTGCTGGAAAATACAGCAAGGGTTCTAAATGCAAAGGCATTGCAATTACTATTTGTTACTGCACAGGAAACAAGCATAGCTCTGTGTATTAGATATGCAATTCAAGAGTAAGCAGGAAGTCAATATTCTTTCAAGGCAGGTGCCATAACATGAAGAAGTATTGTATGTGTTCTAGATCAGCAGGGCCATTTATGCAACACAGATCCAACAAGACTTGCAAGGTGGTTTCCACATTTTTGGGTGAGATAACTTAATATCAATCAGATTAAACACACTCTAAATTATGTTCACTAATTGCATTCCACTATATAATCTACAGAATGTAAGTCATTCATTGGAGCAAATGAACAGATGTAATCATTGTTTAAATCATATGCAAATGGCAGTATGTTGGTTGTGCATACTTGAATGTGTCAGAAGTGGTGACACTAATGGTGTCATGTTCAATCATTTTTGATTTCACTGGAAATGACAGGATGTAAGCTGTCTAGTTTGTAGTGTGGTGATACTGATGGTACCATGTTCACTCATTCTTGATTCCACCATGGAAATAACAGTTTGTAAGCTGTATGGAATATACTAAAGAATGGAGGAACTAATGTTCCCATGTCCACTCATTCTACATTTTTCTCTGAAAAATAATAGGAAGTGAGTTGTGTATTGTAAAATATGTCAGAGAATAGTGATGCTGATGGTGCCATGTCAACTCATTCTGTATTTTGCTCTGAAAATAACAGGAAGTGAGTCATGCATTGTAGAACATGCCAGAGGTGGTGATGCAAATGTTGCCATGTCCACTTATTCTCCATCATGATTCTGCTCTGGGAATGTCAGTTTGTAGGTTGTGAATTGTGAAATATGCCAAAAAGTAGGGATGCTGATGATGTCATGTTCACTTATTCTTTATTTTACTCTGGAAATTACAGGAAGTGAGTCATACATTGTGGAAGGTGTCAGAGTAGTGATGCTGAGGATGCCATGTCCACTCATTCTTTATTTTGCCTTGGAATGACAGTATGTGAGTTGTGGATCATGGAATATGAATATGCTAGAGAGTAGTAATACTGATGATGGCATTTCCACTTATTTTTTATTCTGTTCTTGACAGAGTGTGAGTTGTGGATTTGGAATGTATGTACCAGAGAGTGTGTATGCTGATATGATCCATTTCCACTTATTCTTGATGATGCTCTGGAAATAACAGAGAGTGAGTTGTGTATTGTGGAATGTGCCAGAGAATGGTGATGCTATGTCAACTCATTCTTTATTCTGGTCACAAATGATAGTTTGTGAGTTATATATTGTAGAATGTGCTCTAGAGCAGTGATGCTAATGGTTCTATATTCCTTCATTCTTCATTCTGTTCTGGAAATGACAGTTTGTGAGTTATGCATTGTGGAATACATTAGGCAGAGGTGATGCTGATGATGCCATGTCCACTCATTATTTATGCTACTCTGAAAATAACAGAGTGTGAGTTGTGTATTGTGGAATATATCAAAGATTGGTTATATTGATGATAGCATGACTACTCATTTTGGATTTTGCTCTGAAAACAATAGAGAGTGGGTTATATGTTGTAGAATATGTCAAAGAGTGGTGATGCTGATAATAGCATGCCTATTCATTTCTTCCTTTGCTCTGAAAATGATAGTTTGTAAGTTATATATTGTAGAATATGCCAGAGAGTATAGTAATGCTAATGATGCCATGTTCATTCATACTTTATTATACTTGGGAAATAACAGAAAGTGAGTTGTATATTGTGGAATGTACTTGAAAGTAGTAATACTGATAATATCATGCTCATTCATTTTTCATTTTGCTCTGGAAATAATAGGATGTGAGTTGTACAAGATGTATTATGTCAGATAGTGGTAATACTGATGGTGGCATGATCAATCATTCTTCATTCTATTCTGGAAACAATAGAAAGTGAGTTATGCATTGTGATATGTGCCAGAGAGTGGTAATATTGATGATGGCATGGCCAATCATTCTTCATTCTATTCTAGAAACAACAGGAAGTGAGTTATGCATTGTGGTATGTGCCATGGAGTGGTGATGCTAATGATGCCATGTCCATTTATTCTTCATTCTACTCTGTGAATATTAGTTGGTGGGTTATGCCTTATGAGATGTATTAAAGAGTAGTAATGCTAATGATGCCATTCCACTTTTTTTTTTCTGGAAATAATAGCCTGTGAGTTGTATATTGTAGAATATACCAGAGTGGGGATGCTGATTATGACATATCCAATCATTCTTTATTCTACTCTGTAAATAACAGAAAGTGAGTTATACATTGTGGAATATGTCTGAAAGTGGTGATGATGATGCAATATATACTTATTCTTCATTCTACTCTTGAAATGACAGAAAGTGAATTATGCATTGTGAAATGCACCTGAAAGTGATCATGCTGATGCTGTCTCCACTTATTTTTCATTTTACTCTGAAAATAACAGAAAGTGAGTTGTGCACTATAAAATATGCCTCAGAGTGTTCATGTTGATGCCATGTTTACTCATTTTTTACTCTGCTCTGGACATAACAGTTTGTGAGTTGTGCATTGTAAAATCTACCAAAAGACAATGATGTAGATGGTGCCATATCCACCTTTTTTTTTCTTTGAAAATGACAGTCTGTAAGTTATATATACATTATGGAATATGTCAGAAAGTAATAATACTGATGATCCCATGGCCATTCATTTTCTATCCTCTTGAACTAACAGTTGGTGAGCTATGCATTGTGTAATGTGCTAGAGAGTGGTGATGTTGACAATCCTATATCCACTTGCTTTTCACTTTACTCTAAAAATGACAGAATGTGAGTTGTGCCTTGTAGAATTTGCAAAGATTGATTATGCTAATGATGCCATGATGACTCATTCTTCATTCTGCCTTGAAAATAATAGGATGTGAGTTATGCATTACATGATATGTCCAAGAGTGGTGATGCTGATGATATTATGTTATATTAATTATTTGTGCTTTTGAAATGACAGAGAGTAAGTGTACAGTGTGAAATATACCAGAAGTGATAATGCTGAAGATTTCATATCCACTCATTATTTATCCTGTTTTGAAAATAACAGAGAGTAAGTTATGCATTGTGGCATGTACCAGATGTTACAGTCGACATCGTCCCCGAGGGTTGTACCGTCTCCTTATCCCATCCTTTTTCGTTCTCTCACGTTGATCCTCCTCTCTTCCTTTCGGCCGACGGATCCCCTCTTTTTTCTCTTCTTCCATCTTCGGACTAATTCCTTATCTTCCTATCGTCTTATCGGTTTATCTCTTATCTTCTTATCATGTACGCATAGCCTTCCGCAGCTTCTGACTCATTCTTACTGCGGATGACTCATTTCCCTTCCATGCGATTCCATCGCATTCCATCTCGATTCCTCTTTTTGTCTTTCTCTTGTTCACTGCTACTACATAGCTTGGTCTGTGCGCTGCACCTTCCTCTATAAATACCCATAGCACGATGGTGTTTGTCCCTTAGCTAGTTCTACGCAATTCAGCGTCGATTCTCAGCTGCCTCGAGCTCTTGGTGTGTGTACACGCAAGATAGAGAGACCCCTTCCTTCCAACAAGCTAGAGGCTTGTAGTATTGCTTGACGCTCCCCTTCTTCCAAGCTAGACTTGACGGACTCTTCATGAGATTCTCGTCTAGGCTTGTGGTAGTACTTGAGGTACAAGACTTTCGACGCCCAGCGTAACAAAAGAACTAGCTCTTCCCTCGCCTCCTGCTTCCGAGCAGACTGCCCACCATTTCGTCCTCTACCTATCGTGGCTTTCGACCTCCCCCCTCCGACTCTGAAAACTCCCCCGCTCCCTCTCGACCTCCCACTCCCCCTCCTGCCGCCGCCATGTCCCGCCCTGAGCTAAAAGCTGGTCTCCCTGACGCGTTTTCGGGAGAAACGAAAGATGCCAACCACTGGCTGCAGGCCATGAAGGCCTATTTTACGATGAACACGGCTGTGTATGCCGACGACACTGTGAAGGTCCTAGTCCTTCTCAACAAGATGACCAAGGGGAATGGAGTTCCCTTTGCGGAAGGATGGTATGGGAAGATTAACGATAATGCTGTCCCTGCCACCGACAAGACCTTTGTGTGTCTTGAGAAAGATTTCGTTGCCACTTTTTATCCGTTTAACATTGCCTCTGAAGCTCAACGAAAGCTTCATGCGCTCCGACAGGATACCCGCAATAAGGACAGCGGATTCCAACAGTATGTCGCCGAATTTCGTCTCCTCGCTCAACGGGCCAACATCACGGATGAGCCCACGCTTCTTGAACACCTCGCCTCGGGAATGGATCCCAAGCTCGTTGTCATGATCCTGTCCCAACAGACGCAGCCCACCAAGGCCGCAGACTGGATCGAGCAAGCGGCCAAATACCACGCTCAACAACGCCGCATTGCTGACATTACCTCCGGTCGTGGAGGATATTTCAACAATTCCCGCCCCACCAGAGATCCTAACGCCATGGATGTCGATGCTGTTCGCCTCTCCCCCGTTGAAAGAGCTCGTCATGTTCAGCAAAATCGCTGCTTCATTTGTCACAAGGTCGGTTGCCGAGCTAGCAACCATAGTTCTTCTTCTTCGACTCCTTCATCCTCATCCTCTTCCTCCTC
>JBBPMT010000706.1:0-12319 GCA_038090455.1 Garcileccinum viscosum | reverse complement strand
ACTGTTCTAATGGTGTTGCTGTTTTAAAAGTGGTGTATCTCAATAGCCCCTGACCTGGGTCACATGACCTAGTGACATAATTTGTAGCCAGGGGTTTGTACATTATGTGTCTCCACCAAAGCTAAGTAAAATTCCCACAAGTGATTGCGGGGCGCTTCGTGCCCCGGTTTGGAGTTAGGGATTGGAATGCTTTTTGGAGTCACTGTACAATGACCCTAGTCACTCTAGCTCATTATACAGCCTTGCAATCGAATGAGCTACCACTGACTTGCCCAATCCAGCCATGCCAGTGAGCAAGCAGACCCATGGGGCATCCATGTCTAGATTGTTGAGGACATCACAAATGTCACAGAGCAAGAATTCATGTGTCCCAGGTAGGCATCCTTTTTCCCATACATATCTAGCACCACTTATGTATGGCATGTCATTCAGCTCCACAAATTCTGCTGTATTCCATGTCTGTGAGCAACCTTCCACAGTTGAAAAGGATTGGACCTACTGATATGCTCCACAGAATTCATCATATGGACAACAGTCACACCAGTTTGCACTGCCACACCTACTAGGAATGCAGCCTTGAGTTCTCCCAATTTCTTCTTGTAGTCATTGATCTTGGCATCTATATCTAAGAATAAATATTTCTTTGTTCAAATCCTTGTGTGCAGACATCAGAAGAGACACCAATTGTGAGCTCAACAACTGACAAAAGTCCTTTTGCTTGGCATATTTGATAATGAAATACGTGCAGTCTGTCACTTGCTATATCAAAAGCATGATCATCTTCAGGTATGCCTTGATTGCCTTTAGAGGCTCAGCATCCTGGATGAAGCTAAAGGTCTCTTTCATAATTTCTGCCAGGTGAATAATTCACTCATCACATTTCTTTTGTTTGACCAATACCTATGTATAACACCACAAGCAATTAGTCAAGAGTGATATCAAGAAATGCAAAACATACTTTGCTCGCAGTGGATATAACAGACCAAGCAACCAATGCATATGGATGAATCTATCTCTCCATGAGACCATACAACATCGAGACACTAAAGGACAAAATACCTGTGCGATGCCAGCCACAATCTTATTGAAAAGTTTGATCCTTTCTAACAGGCCTCCCCATACATTATTGACTGTCTATACACTGCTCATGATCTGTGGTTCAGCACTGACCACTGTGCTCATTAAGCTAATGGCTGCTGGTGTGCTGAGTGCATTGAGAGGTTTGGTAGCCTCAGCAATGATGTCCATGTCGGCCACTACTACAAACTTGATTGTGACACTGGATAGATTGGAGGAATTGTTCATAAGAGAAGCCTCGAATACTGATTGGTGAGATTGTATTGGTAAACACAATGTCAAAAATGGTATCTTACCATTGTCCACAATGCATTTTCCCCAAATGTTGCAGATAGTATCATGGAGAGATCCAATAGATTCACGCTTGTGGATGCAGTGGTTTCAGAAAATGCTGACAACAAGTTCAGAACAATCATTGCCATCACTGTGAAAATTCAGTTTTCAGTTGTAGAGGTAGAAAATAGTTGCTCACAGTAATAAATTGTTGTTCCAAGTGATGAGGCTGTCCTTCTCTTTTGCCTTCTTTGTCAGGTGAGATATATTGCCTATGGAAAATCTAACTTGGTATTGCCTTGAGAGAAAGCGCTTCGGTCACACAGGCATGCACAGTTCGATATCTAAAGGGAAAAAGGTCAACCTGAATAAGAGAAGCAGTTTGATGAGCACACTTTTGATGCTGATTGGCTTTATCCTAGAGCTCCAAGTTAGTGCACTGTGCTATTGATGATCTCAAGAAACAGGTATACATACCCAGTTGGATTCATGATAGCCGAGAGAATTTGTTGCTGAAATGTATGAATATATGAAGTGGATGATACATGCAAAGTCTGGAATAAGCACCAGAACATGGCAATGCAACAGCCATGAGGCAAACAAGTTGCATGTGCCAGTGGCCCAAGTGGGGTCTGTGCCATGACTGTGCAGGCTGAAAAGCTGGACCGACTGGAAATAAAAAAGGTGTCATGTGAACTTCATGCCCAGACTGTATGCAATAAAAGGAAGACTAGTATATAACAGGCCAAGTTGTAGCTATAGAATCAAGTCTAATTGTTCCTCATTTCAAGTCGATTTCCACCATAACCCTGACCTCCTTCTCCATGACAACCCTCTTCATCTCCTTCTCAACAGGTGGAGGTGGCAGTACCTCCACACTTGATGGCATAATCATCTTTGCCATGCTCCCATGCTCAATGTCCTCTGGTCCAGATGGCATGCCAGCCAGCAGTAATGCAGGCAGGGGTGGTGAAGCTGAACCACCAACAGGGGGAGATTGAGGTACAGGCAGTACAGGCTGCAACAATGGAGGTGGAAATTGAAAGTTGTGATCCATTATCCCATTGCTCTTATGCCGCGACTCTGAACCTGACATTGCTTTCTTTGGCATGGACCCAGATCCAGATGCCCTGATCTTTGTCTCACTATCATATTCCTCCTCAGGTATCAGCTCGATCGGCTTCTTGTTGATTGTACTTGGCAGACTGCCAGTGGTGGTACATGAGACAGAGGGCATCAATGCCTGGTTTGGCATGGTCTTGTATGCATTGTTACCATTAATGGCAGAACATATGGCTGTTTGGGACATCAATTGCAGCCGATGGGATTGATAAATTGAGGGAGGCATGACACCAAGGTAGAATCCAGAGATGGGCACCATTCTACCACTGCTCAGCTGCATGCATAGGCATGCTTAGAAATAAGAGACCCACTTCTTTTCCATCAAACATGCTAATATCCACTGCAGTTGGATGACTGGGATGCTAAGCTGGAGTGCTCATTGATATTCTACCCTTGGCCTGCCTGAGATGTTCCCATCACTTGGATTGGCACCTGCAGGCATCATCGCGGGCATCATACACACAAAATGGGTGGTGTCAATTTGGATCTTGTCACTCCATTTTGCACACATCTCTTTTAATGCAGCTTTGATGTCCTACAAGAGCAACTCATCCACTATGGTCCCAAAGCATACCGAGATGCCACTTGTCTTTGCAATAATGTGGTATGGAGACAGATAAGATTGGATGGGAACATCCCCATGGTTGTTCACAGCATCAATTGGAAGGAATATGTGGTATCGACTGACAGACTGGAAAGTTTCATCGAGGTGTTGGTCAGAGCATTGGATATCGAGGCCAGTCACTGCAAATTCTTGTATATATCTAGGGAGTGAAGTTTTGCAGTGGCTAGTTTCAAAGGTGGCCACTCAAGTGTGACTGACATCTGGGTGGTGTTGCAGACCTGCAAGAGAGAGCAGATGTGTGAGCAAGTATCTCAAATGGGAGTTGAAAAGGCACAGCACTTCAAGCTGAGGGGGCTCTGGAGACACATGTCCAAATGTCTCCAGAATGTCCCTTTGAAGTCCCCAGAATTCCTGATAACATTTCCACTCAGCCCCAATGTTTTGGTGTACTGTGATGTTGACTATGGAGCCTGTGGTGACTCCGGGAGGTAACAGGACTAATGGAAACTCGATGAGGTGTGCATGTTCTTCCAGAAGTATCTAAGACATTTAAAATTGTTATGTGGATTGCACTGGATGAAAAGTTCATACCACCATGCCTGCATCTGTCACATTCATTTATGCACAGTCAGCATTGCAGTTGGTCTCACTGGGGTGGATTACGCACCAAGCTTCCTGACCATGAATGTGAAACTGTCTTGTGGCCTCGCCATGGTTGCTGGTGGTAGGTTGTGATTCAGCTTTTTGGTGGTCAATCAGGATAGCAGTAGAGTTTACTCTGGGTGTTGTTATGCTGTTGTTTGGTTGTGTTGAAACTCGAAGCCTTTGGTAAACAGACAGTATCCACACAGGCTCATGAATGCAACAATGCCACTGTCGATTGATACATTGTGCCTTGTCTATGACTGGGAAGTGCCCACCCTCACAATCGGGCATTGTTTCATTGTAGGTCTGAGGACAGCTGCTTTGTTGAGTGATGGGCAACCAGCGATGGTCACCAAGTTTTGAGCTTATCTCATTGCCCTTCAAAGCTTGGAGCATCATCTCGAGTCCGCATTGTGAATAGCCTGGAGAGCTCCAAATTTACCATATGGTGTGTGATGGTACAGTTCAGGTGTGAAGAACACAAGGCATTCCTTTCATTTCACCACCAACATAAAGATTAACCACATTGTCATTTTGCTCCTGCTTGTTCTCTCTTCAATATCATGGAGATGGTATTTGGTCTCTTTTCTTGAAAATCTATGCTTAACAATGCATCAGTGTCGACAGCACCTGACCCAATACATATCACACTGACACCCTCCATCACCTCGGTCACCCACCCTTCTCCTCTTCACTTCTCAATAGTTCTCCATGGCATGCTGGTTCACACCACTGCTGACTTGAATCACAAAGAATCTGATCAGACAACAGAGAGCATCAGCAAGGTCGATGGAGGGAACAATGGTGTCCACTCATACTTGCCAAATCTGCCACCTCCAGTGATGCCGTCTTCTCCCCCTCCCTTTGTTAGCATGGACAAGACACAGGCCCTGTATGACCTGATGGTGAAGATACCCCCAAAGATGCTACATGCATACACCCTCACACACCTTTGTCTCTAACAATTACCCCTCCCAACCACCTCTGCCACCCTGTCTTCCCTTTCTGCCAGCACACTCAGACTACCTCAAATAGAGACTCCAGTTCCATGTCCTCCCTCCCTGGCCATGGTCAGCAAGTTAACCACATTTTTCTCCACTCTTGCACTACCTCCTCTGCTGCACTGCATGTGCTGTCACAAGGACTTTTACAATATCGAGAATGAGGAAAAGGACAAGGCATGTTGCATACCACATGACAACACTTGGATTACCCCAAATAGAGACTCCAGCCCTGCATCCTCCCTCCCTGGCCATGGTCAGCAAGTTAACCACTTTTTTCTCCACCCTTGCACCATGTGTGCTGTCACAAGAACTTTTATGACATTGAGAATGAGGAAAGGGACAAGGCATGTCACATACCACATGACAACAAGAGCATGCTGGTGTTGCATGTTTCCGGGGGAGGTGGCAGATACAAAATGCTCTGGGGTTGTTGCAGACAGATTACCTTGGAAGATGGAAGCAAAGGTCCACCAGACAGATGGTGCTATGAAGGGAGGCATACTGTAAGTATGATTCTTTTCATGTATTCATTGTGTATTCGTCCCGTTGACTTGACTGATGGAAAACAACAATCAGATGGATTTCAGATGAGCTTGATTCCAAGCCAACTCAACCATCTATGACAACAAACTAATGTCGTGCCTCAGGCTCAACTGTCATGGCATACGTAACTGACTTCCATGTATGCAAGCTTTGCCAGAGCATCCCTGGTGCACAGATCCAATCTTTCACCCACCCAATCATTGACCTCCACAGCTATGGCTGCTTGCACTTCACGAAAATGCGCCTGCAAGTCACTCAAGGAGGCATCTGGCTCTGAGGTCGAGGACAATGTGGGCAGTTCAGTGGGCCATGATGTGAAAGCCAAAGAAGAAAGTAAGGTGAAGCACAGTGCAAGAGAGGTTGAATGCAAAGGCAAGGGCATGCCGGTCGACACTCCACCCAAATTCAAAGCAAAACCCAAATCAACACTGCTGTTGTGGCCCATGTCACAAGGGCATCCACCAACAAGCAATTCTATGACTGCCTCCCTCTAGAACCCAGTGGGTGGAATGCGAACATGAAGAAGATGTTCCTGGTTGTTGTTTTTGCAGCCAAAACAAAAGCTGCAACAGGGATGGCACCACCCAGGTTGACTTCATGCACACCAGTATCGCAAAGTTGGATGCATGCCACAGCAATGACTTTGGACTTGGAAGCTTCAACATGCTTATGTCCAAGGACCAGGAGTTGTATATGGAAGGAACCATGGGGCCGCATTAGTGCTGCCAGAGAGTCAAAGCCCATGGGGGAATCTGGATGGATCAAGTGGGGGTGGAAGGCTGACAGTGGCAAAAGCTGCAAAACTCCAGGGCTAACAATATTTGAAGAGGGGTAAGAACAACTTGACTTTTGTCACATCCAAGTTTGTGTTTCTCAACTTTAAGATAGAATTCAAACCTAGTAATTCTTTGAAATCTCATCATTCAATCTTGAATGCTCATGTGATTTCTATAGTGTTCAAGCCATTGTTTCCCCTCATGAAAACCTATGTGGATGAAGGATTACCAAGTTCATTACCACATGACCACTACATCAGCGACCAAAAGAATCTCCCTTCCTCTGTCTTTTTTGCCATCTGCCAGTTGAAATACTAGAATTTGTATTCATCCTTATCACTTGCAACTCCTACATCAAAGTCAAGAGAGGTTAACTTCATTTCACTCAAACTATGCCCAAGTGGATAAGCATCTCATATGTCTGCCACCACTGGAGGGATGTGGTCCTCAATTGCCCAATATTCTGGAGTTACATTCCTAAAACATCAGAGTGTTGGACACAAGAGTTTCTGGCTAGACCACAGATGACACTATTGAAGATCAATGTAAAGGTTATGTCTAACCAACTGGAGCATACCAAACTTCTATCCATCGAGAAGCAGGTAATAAGCCATGTGCAATGTGTTCAATGACTGTGCCTCAATATTGACAACCATCCAGAAACCAGCAGTCAGGTCCTGTCCAGAGTCTTTTTTACGTGATTTTCTTGCTTGCAATATCTGAAAATATTTGGAATAGATTTCAAATTAATACAATATAAAACCTGGCTATTTTGCAATGAATACTTCATATGCTAATGTTAGAGGGGTGCCATGATATACACTTGGGCTTAGTACACTGACAACCCTCCATGTCTCCTATGTTTCAATCGATGAATATGAAAATAAAATGATGGACTTCCTTGTTGTACTGTATCTTATGCCACACCTCATTCATTTGTCTCTCTGCTACTGTCTCCCCTATGCCCTTGATTTTCTGTCCAATAGAGAACTCAATGCTACCCCAATGATCAGCCTTCCCCATCTCTCTAGCATGACAATTGAAATGGTCCTGCTCTTAGCAGTTATTGCATTGGTATTCTACATAGACATTTCTTTGAAGACAAAAATTCATCTCGAGATCTGGATGTCCAGATATTCTGACCTCGACAACTGTGTTCAATTGGCATCTCATTTTGGACAAAGAATGAATCACTATGATTCTCTGAAGTTTTACTCATTGAACATCAACAACAGATACTGGGCCATCACACTTGCTTTCAGTGTACTATCAGAGCAGGTTGGATATTTTCCCCCTCACTGTCTTCTTCATAGGGTACCTGATGACTACAGCGCTCTCAAGTTCATTTTCTCTTCTGGCTTGAAGCACCCCCTGCCTTGAGCTGCATCTGTAGTCAGCTGTGACACTGAGTCCTCTTCATTATGCAGATCCAACCCTTCTCCCACCCGATCACTACCCTCCACAGCTGCTGATGCTCAAGCTATCTCAAAATGCCCCTGCTAGTTGCTTAAGGTGGTGGCCAGCTCTGAGGACTGGGACAATATGAGTAGTCCAGTAGGCTGCAGTGTAAAAGCCAAAGACAAGGAAAGTGAGATGGAGCACTGAGGTCAAATGCAAAGGTATGGTGTTTGACGCTCTGTCCAAGTCCCAGGCAATACAGGAGCCCAAGTCACAATTGTGGCTGCTTCTATGACCATCTTGTTCTCAAACCCTGGATTACTGAACACAACCATGAAAACCATGTCTCCTGCCAATGGGTCTCCCTCGTTCTTGTGGCCAGACCGAGAAATACAACAGTAATGGTAGTCACTGAAGTCAACTTCACACACACTACTGTCAGAGTCAGAGACTTTGATGTGGTTGCATCCAAGAATGAGAAGTTGTGTGCTGGAGATGGCTGCATTAATGCCAATGCTATTATCAAAATGTCGAAGTCAATGGAATGTGGACAAACAAGGCAAGGGCAGAAATTGGCAAGTTTGGAAGAAGAAGTGATGGGAGATGACAAAGAGGAAGTGAAGAAAGGGAAGAGAGAGAGAGAGAGAGGAAAAGGCAGATAAGGTGAGACTGATCGAAGTGCACATGCTTGGTGGGTAGTACATTCCTCATCACATTATCAGCTGTCCCATACCATGTATTCTCTTATCAGTGATGGCACTTCTGCCTGACTCACAAGTGCATCAGCATTTTGACACCTTACTTATTTTATGCTTACAACTTGTTGTCTACTTATGTCTACTTATTGGACTCTTTACCCTTTGCCAAGCAACAAGTAACATTTCAGTTATGTCCAAGTGTAAGCAGTGTTCCCGAAATGCATTACCATTCAAGTAACTGTCAAGTCAAGTAACATAATAGGATAATATGGTAGTCAAGTAGAGCTAGCACACAAGTACACCATACATAGCAGGGGAGTGCATTGTCATGGCTACCAGCACACTACATCAGTGCAGCATCATTGTGTCATCATGTCACAGGGTGAGCATGTACTGTCATTATGTCCTCACAATATGAGGTGGGTGCTGCAGAAAAGAGGGGTGAGCCTTGAGCAAGTGAGTGAGTGAGTGGAAAAGTGGGAATGAACCTTTGTTGTCACTGTCCATCTTTGCCCTTGTTGCACTGCCACCATCTTCCATCACACTTGTCCTCATGTCACCTTCACCACACATTCAAGTATCATCATGTTGTCTTTTCAACAATGACAGTATACACAATGGGGAGCAGGAGAAAGTGGGTGGCCTGAGGAACCACCATAGTCAAAACTTGTGGATGAAGAGAAAATGGAAACTTATGAGACATCTAACTTGTGATCTCGAAGGCATGATGATCAGCAAATTTATTGACATAAAAGGATTGGAAACTATCATAGGATTGATGTGGGTGAAGTTGGGTTGAAACAAAGTGTTCACCATAGACCAGGATGAGGTGGGTGGCATGGCAGATTGTATCAATGTAAATGATACTGCAAGTGTGCTGCTGCTATTGATTGACCTGTGGATGCACCAACCATATCCCTGTATTTTTGTCTGGCTGGTCACCATCATGGTCAAACTAGTTCACAATAGCACATGGATAGTAGGTACCCTGGAAGTGGAATGAAAACCAGGCAAGGACTTATGTGACCTCTAGACCATTCATCAGATCTGTTTCCAGGTTTGCATTCATGAAAAAACAGTTGTGCTGTGGTCCTTCATTTCTCCAATTTTGAGTGGACTGAATAATCTCATGATGCATGCCATGGATGCCATTGATGTCACTGGGTGCATAGAACAATGCACTTGCCAAGCTGAACACCTTGATCTGGCCAGTATACTGAGGGTAGTTATCCTCTGAGTTGGGAGTTTCAAGTGAAGCATCACCAGCATGTTGTTGTTGTTGTTCAAATAAAAACCTTGATAGGACAGAAGCAAGATTGGGAATGTGAAGCTCCTTGCCCAGCTGGAGCAAGTTGCATGCTTGTTTGCACTCTAAAGTGTGACAAAGTTGAGGTTATATTGATGCATCAGAAAGAGCATACACTTATGAACATTATGTGCAAGATGAATGTGTGCCTCAATGGCAGTCAGGTTGATATCAGTGAGTATCCTGCTAGCTGTATTGTCTTCATAGGATGACTAGGCCTTCTCAGATATTCTATGTATGCCAGGTGCCACCAGTGGATCAGAATTAGGTTGCACTTCACCATGACCACATCAGCTTGAAATTATCAATACTTGATTTACAACCATAGCAATCCATAGCAATTCAAAAGAGCACATACATAGCTCCATAGCACTCCAGCAATATGGCAGTGTCAACAACCAAAATTAGTAATGGTCCATAGTAATTCATAGTTTTCTATAGCTCTATAGCTCTATAGCTCCATAGCACTCAAGTACACAACTGACATAGCAATACATAGTCCTTTGGCTATATAGACTATGAATCTTTGCCAGTATTCCTACATCAAACTAAACAATATTGGCCTCTTAAACTAAGCTAACCAGTGCATTGCCAATATTCCTCACCTAGACTAATCAATGTCAGTCTCCTAACCTAAACTAACCAATGCTTTGCCAATATTCCTAATCTAGACTAACCAATATTGGCCTCCTAACCTGGACTAAATAGTACTTTGCCAGCATTTCTAACCTGAACAAACCAATGTTGGCCTTTTAACCTGGAATAACTAGTGCTTTGCTAATATTCCTAATTTAGACTAATCAATATTAGCATTCTAACCTGGAATAACAAGTTCTTTGCCAATTTCTAATCCAAACTAATTAATGTTCACATCCTAACCTAGACCAATGAATATTTTGCCTCCTAATCTGGATTTATCAACTTTGAAAGGTTATAAATCAGCAGTGGAAAAAATTGGAAAAAATCATATGATCATGGAGAATAACTATGTCATAATTATTTGATTTGATCAATTCATAGATCTAGGACCAACACTAGGCTTGGGATATTGACTATATTTCAGCCACAAAATGTTTGATCTGTTTGATTAATACCTCAGATTGAAGCCAGATATATATTGTATATATCATCTAGTAATATCATAGTATAATTTGGGCATGATCAGGTACAAGATATCTAATGAAATCTGCTCAAAAATAACATGTGATACAAAAGTAGTCATATCTCAGTTGCATCTGCACCAAATTATGTAATTAATTGCTCATATGCAAGCCAACAATCTCCTCCACCTTTGATACAGCCATTATTAAGCATAAAACATCCATGCTATCTAATTATAAATCAGTTCCTTGGTTAGTGTCTGTTTATGTTTGATTAGTGCATTGCTTGACATATCGCTTTGTTAGTATCTAGTTAGTATATTTGATGCTTGGTCAGTGTTTGGTTAGTATACTTGGTTATGCTTGGTTAGTGTTTAGTTAGTGTGCTTGGTTATATGCTTGATTGATGTTTGGTTAGAGTACTTGATTATGCTTGGTTAATGTTTGATTAGTATGCTTGGTTATGCTTGATTAGTATCTCATTAGTGTGCCTGGCTAGTATATAGCCACAAAGTGCAAAGCAATATAGCAAAAAGACTTAGTGAAATTTATATTGTATTGCTTACATCATCTGCCTCATTTGTATTGTGTTGTATAGAATTGAAACTCAGCAGCTTCCAGGTATTTAAACCCAGCACTCTTTAATTTTATTTTCTATACTCTTTTTTTTCTTCAACCACTACCATCCTCTCTCATTCATTTATTACTCATCACTATTTATTATCTTACTATTTATAACTGAGTTAGATACTATCAATGGCTCTGGTGAGTTTTTTTTTTTTTTTTTAGAATACTTGTTTGAATGTCTAACTCATTCTATCTTTTTGTCATTGTAGTTAATGGTCATAATGGTAAGCTTTGTCTTTATTGTGTGTTATCAGGTTCTGATAAGTTCATTTATCTAGTAGTTGATTAGTATATGTACATGATGGTAGATAATATGTAGTTAATATATGATTATGCAATATATTGCAATTTTGAATCTATTGGTAAATGCTCTTAAAATGGATTGATTTCTATAGAGAGCTATAAGTATCTATAGAATTGCACAGTATTATAATTCTCCATAGCAACTCATAGCTCTTTCTAGCCAGGTTTTATATTCCATAGCAATCCATAGTAACCCATAGAGCCATAGAGCCATAGCAACCTATAGCATCATAGTATTTAGGTAGCTGGCTAGTACTCCATAGTACTATGTATTGCTTCTGTCAAGAAAGACATGGAAGTGACTCAGTTGACAATATGGGCAGTGATCAAGAAAAGTGTTTGTCCAGCCAAAAAAAATGTAAGCACTAAGGCTGTCATGGCTGCCAGTGCTGCTGATATACCTAAGCTCCTGGATAACTACTTAGCTTTCCACAAAGTGATAGGATGATTAAAACTAATTCTATACAACACTCACTCCAATAAAGACACAAATGCTCCAAGTCCTGCATCTAGTGCCAGCACTGAGCCAATGCCAAAAAAGCCTGGAAATGGGCTTGGTCTACATGATCTGCTTGCTGCAGCACAGACTTGCCACTTGCAAGAGAAGCAGCTGGTGTCAGCATTAGCCAAAATTTATAGTGGGGCAGAGGCCCCACAGCTACAAGTTGACAGGTGTGAACTTGAACACATTTGGACTGGTGATTTGGACAAGTAAGCATATAATTCTTTCACTGTTGACCTTATGTTATTACTCATGGAGTCCACCTATTTTTTTGTCAACTTGCTGCAGTTGTCATCTAGAGGTGATGACCAACTGACTGTTGAAATTAGTGATGTATACCTATTATTCATCACTAATAGTCAACCTATAGATGAGTTATG
>JBBPMT010000705.1:0-12331 GCA_038090455.1 Garcileccinum viscosum | reverse complement strand
GCAAAACTGTTGCAATGCTATTGCTGTTTTGAAATGGATGTATCTTGACAGTGTGTAAACATAATCACATGACCCAGGAGGCAATGTTGTAGCCAAGGGTTTGCTCTTTATTTGTTCTCACCAAAGCAAAGTGAAATTCCCATAGGTGATTGCGGGGCGCTTCGCGCCCCGGTTTGTGGTTAGGCATTGCAACGGTTTTGCACCTCACTGTATATGCGCCTATGGAAACTGCTTGTAGGGTTACAACCTACGCAGTTGTCCTATCGGGGGCTCGAAGATAAGAAAGTAGACTCTTGGGGAAGTCGCAGATGGCAGAGACTGATCACTAGGGAGCTCAAGGGGTTCTAGGACAAGAGCCGAATATAACAAGACTGGGGAGTCTTGCTATTGGTGATTACACTCTATATATACTATGCTACAAGGTGCATGGACCACGAAGTAAGAGCCGGCACATACTATAAACGGTTACATAGATAAAGCCATCAGGCAACAATGTGGTGTGGCAGAATGGAAGCCAGGGACCATGAGAACAATGAAAGAGGGCCACGTACCATGAGGTGTGGCAGATCTATAGATAGATGAAGGTAAGATCAAGATGCAATCAAGATCTATCAAGATACAAGATGCAGAGATCAATATGAGATGAGATCGTTGGCTGATGAAAGGTGAAGAGGCCAGGCATCTATAAAAAGGTAAACAGATGTAAATACTTGATGACGATAGATGTCATGTGATGACCAGCATCTAGCTGTCATGTGACCAGGGGGGAAGCGCTGGGGATAAGTGCACGGCTATGTCTTGAAAGGGGGAAAGCCATATTGGGAACCCTAGACTAGGGGCAAAGTTAGGTTATGACGATGTTCGCAACACCTTTGTCATGCGTTGCATCATCATTGGAGGGTGTGGCTGGATCCCATACAGCGCAGACAGCGCAGACATCAACATCAAGCATTTTCTTTACTTTGTCAGTCAGGCGAGTGTGTCGCCATCAGCCTTCTCTGGTTTTCACCACTCTCAGGTATTGGTATTCCCAGCATCCATGCTGTTTTTCTCTAACTTGTCCTGAATTGGCACTCGAGGCGCTCTCCAATAACATGCCTCTGTACCATGACCATGGTCCCCACTCACTCCACCTCCTGCCATATTACAACATTCTTAATGCCCACCTAGACGTCTTCGAAGCAATGCCACGCATTACCTTTGCAAAACCACTGCACCCTGGCTTCCTAGCTCAAGCTATTGAACCTCTTGAAGGAGGGGGATGTAAACTCAAGTTTGGCGAAAGTCTCTTTTATGCATGATGCCCACGCTGGAGTGGGATCAGTGCTAGTGACTCAAAGTTCATCTGGGCTATGAACATGTCTCAAGAAACTCCGGCCTGTCACTCGCAAGTTCGACTCCAGCAAATATGGCGACATCCTCCACGAGAAGCCTGACATCAATATTGTAAGTGGTGCGACTGAGATTGCTTTATGGATTGTTTGAGCGAGGTGTGCAAGAAGACAGTCAGTGAGGATGGAGAGAACAGCAATGTGCGTTCTGGAAGCAGAGGAAGTGTAACAGTTGAGGTACGCTGGTTCCTTTTCCTTCCTGTGGTTGTTCACAACCATATAGGGAGCAGTGTCCATGGATGGGAGGCGGTGGAGGAAGAGGATGTATAGGATCTTGATCTCAACATCATAGGAAACAACTCCGAGGAGGAAGCAAATCCAGGATCCATGGAAACCGAAATGATTATTGCAGAAATCATGCAAGCACAATATCTTTGAGCTGGGAGGGAAAAAGAATTAGTAGGTTATTGTGTCCTTGGAATAGTCCGTAACATCCAATTTACTCATGGAAGGCAAGGTTGCATTTCGGTGTGGCGACTATGACGTTGTGATGTGCCACTACCAAACAGCCCATGTGGTAGAGCCTGAGATGCCCTGTTACCAACTGAATATCGCAGTGGCATAACTCAAACTTTCTGAATATGCTGGTTCATTCTTTTGTTCCCATTTTACTTCCTACCAAACCTACAGATGGATCGAAGCCAATATGCATGCTCACAAGCACTTAGCCAACACCGGAGCATCAACGGTTACTACCAGTGAGCCACAACGCGCTGGATGATGGGATGCATGGAAGAGGTCATTCAAGGTATCATTGTCCAAAGTTCAGTTTCACAGCTATGCACCTATGCACCCATGTAGGCCTTCGGGAGGCGGTGAGAGTACAGCCTCCGAACACAGAAGCACTGGACGAGATGCTCTCATTGCTGCCACTGACCTCACAACTAAATATGCAGTCCCTAAGTGTGTCATCATACCCGTACTGGAAGAAGAAGCTATATCTTCCTCTTTCGGCAGAACATCCTCTGGCACATCTCATGTGCGAGATATACCATTGTTGACTACCACCACATATGCTCAGCTACCAAAACTAAAACCACAAAAGCAGCTTCCGTTCGT
Source organism: Garcileccinum viscosum (assembly GCA_038090455.1). Taxonomy (NCBI): domain Eukaryota; kingdom Fungi; phylum Basidiomycota; class Agaricomycetes; order Boletales; family Boletaceae; genus Garcileccinum; species Garcileccinum viscosum. The sequence continues at coordinate 9,881 of JBBPMT010000705.1, read as the reverse complement.
GTGCACTGAAGCAGAGGAGCAAAAACTCAAGATTATGCTGATCCCAGTCATGTTCGAGGTGCCAGAGTACAGGCACAGGCATGGGGGGCAGTCAGGGATGCACAAGTTGGGCACAGATGGTTGGCAAGGATACTATGGCGAACAGCAAGAGTAAGAACAAGATGGAGACATTTGTGTATCCGAGCTGGGAAAAGTACACAGTCAAGCATGGGAGGTGATGCGCTGATCTTGTCCATGAGTTGCGGACCTTGTCTTTCTATTTTCTTTTCTTCTTCTCTCACGTTTGTGTAGGAACTCAGTGCTTGCCTGTTGTATGTTCTGGTAGCATGTTTTTTGCAGAGATATATCTTGCCTTGTCAGTGACACCTGCTTGGTCGCCTTCGAACTCAGCAGCCTTGGAGACGGACCCTGTCTGAGGCTCTCTCTGACAATATCCGGCTACTCCGTCAGTAGGGCAGCTAGGCATTTCCCCCTATGCATCAGACTGCGGAGAAGAACATCACTAGTTGTGATTATGCCTGCCGGATATGTGTAGTTGGATCATCATGGCCACTGTCTTGAAGCCCCAAAATCATTATCAACATGTACTACACACCATGTGTTGTCACCAGTCCAGATTGCTGTTTAGCATCGAGTAAACAATTCTATGTATGTCTTTTGAGATCAACAACAGGGTCTGGCTTGATTTGGACAAAGTTCCGCCATTATCCTTTCCATCTGTATATCTTCGCTATCATTCCCCAATCCCTCACCTTCACGTTCCCTATTGTTCGCAAACACGATCGATGAGTGGCTCACTCTGTGGTTAGATAAAGCTGATAACCCAAACCCCGTATTGATCCCATTCCCTCTTCCACCATAAATACCGTGGGCATACATTTCCCAGATATTGAAGATGAATTGCGGAGTAAGCATGTATACAGGAACATCTTGCACAAGAAATACAGGTATGCTTGGCAGTCCCACATTTGAAACAATTCCAAAGTCAACTAAAATGCTGAGGAGAGTCAACATCAGCATGCTACAACCGAATATACATGTTAACTCCATATCAATATTGCAACGGCAGAATGGAAAAAAGAGGACATACACAAAAAAGTAAGCCATACCTTCCATGACAAGCAGGTTAATGACCGGACTGAGTCACCACTGTTTCATAGCTCTTTGCATCTGAACCAAGCTCATTGTAAACTGGATTATCACCAGTGAGCACATTACACCTCCATGCATGAGTTGAGAGATTAAAACTGCTTCATTCCAGCTGTCAGGTGTAGCATTTATCAAGCAGAACGAGAGATCCAGGATCTGATTCACAGTGCCTGTGAAGTGCCATCAGTGGGGCACATCACGTTTCATCACCAAGTTCTACATACCAACCAAATTCTTAGGACTACTATAGGCAATGTTTGCAATAGTCAACACAACAATTTCCCCAAGATAGGAAGTGAGGAGTATACCAAGGATTATTCTTGATCGATTGTACATTACCCATATGCGCAGAATCATCACAACTACAATGTGGTCAATAAATCGCTGCTTGATCATCCAGGTGAACAAAGTAATTGATACTAACCATCAACGGTGCAAATATATACATTATTTGTCCAGGTAGAGATGATATAAAGCACCACACCTGTGGATTATCTCTCAACCCAACATACATGCACAATGACAGAGTACTTACAACTGTTTATTTGCATGACGGACGAGCAAAGTTGCAGATAAAAGCACAAGTAACAAGAACATAGACTTACAGCTGCAGGTCATGACCACGAGTCAGTGGCTAGTGAAGGAGGAAAGGAGGAAGTCTTACGGGTATTGGACCTGGTACAAATGAACTCCCCACTTTCAAATTTGAGTCTGTTGAATCTTCAGATGCAACCTCTAAGAAGTCTTGGACATACAGAGGGAATCAATCCTATGAACAGAGAGGAAGTGAGCAATTGATGGGTGAAGTGACTCTGAACATACATAAAGCTACAGATTCCCACATATCAGATCTGTTATGTACATTGTAGCAAACATTTAGCATTGAACTATGCCAACAGCACTATAATAATCAATATGGGGTTTAAATGCACAATAATGAAGAAAGTGGACACCATGGTCCAAGGTTTGTTCTGTAAATCACCATTGTATGTGAGAATTATTACAGTCTTGAACAAAAAGTTGGTTCTCGAACCCAAATGTACTCTATCTGCCCAGGTTTCAGTCAGAGGTTTGTGCATAATTTTCAAATACAAAAGAGGCACAATACCTCATTTGGAAGTGTGAGGACTAGGAGGATTGAAGTGAGAACAAATACTGAATGTGTTAGCGATGTTGGGGCGAGCTATTGGGTATAACCCTAGACTAGGTGTTGATCCAGTAATGAGGATCCGGAGTGTCGCTAAGGCAGGTTTTGGGGGTACCACCACGATCAACGACTATCAAGGTAACTCGGGATAAAGGGATGAGGAAATCCCATTCTGTGGAACTCAGACGAGACTATGGTCAATCACCAAGAAGAACTAGACTGGGGATCTAGTCTTCAAGGCCCATGTATTAAATACTACGAGTACATGTGCACAGACCATGCCTTAAGGGCAGGTACCTGCTATCTATGGCTATACGAGATGAGTCCATGAGGTAGACGCATGCTATATAGAAGTAAAGCAATGTGGTGTGGCAGCAGAAGCCAGGGACCATGAGAACTATGAAAGAGGGCCATGTACCATGAGGTGTGGCAGATCTATAGATACACGAAGGAAGAATCGAGAGAACGAGATCTGAGATCTATCAAGATACAATGGAGATCTGGATCAGGAGATCAGCATTGGCGATGAGAAGGTGAAGAGCCAAGCATCTATAAAAAGGTAAATAGAATCAAACAGAGAATAAACGATAGATCACGTGATGACTGGCATCTATGGTCACGTGACCCAATAAGATACTCACGAGTGCTAAAGCAGGTGGCAATCAAGGAAAGGGGGAAAGCCATATCCGGAACCCTAGATTGGGGTTTAGATAGGTCATGACAGAGTTCGCAACAGAATGGACAAGAGAAATACTGTAGTCATATATGATGATAGTGACAGTCACTACTGAGACCCCTGTGAGAGAAGATGAATGATGCTCAAACAAGAATGAGCACACGGGAAACATAATTATTCAGCTGAAGGTTTTCAAAGTTGGCTTGCACAGAGGAATTCATTGATGGCATGGGATGGGAGAGTGGGTAGTGGACAAGAGCTGGAGGCATTCAATCATCACTAGTTCTAAGTTCCCACTCTTATACTATATAATTTGGGTTGATGAACAATTGTACTTGGCCAGACTGTAGCTGGGGAAGTGATAGATCAGCCCCCATCCTTTCCACATGTTGGGTACACATCATGGGACTGATTCACAGTCTGTCTCCACCAAGTTGGTGAGTACATAGGTCTGATTGCCCATTCTTCAAGCTGCAGGCCCATCCTATTATTTTTCACATCTTTCTTGTCTAATACACTCCATTCCATGCTTCAATGAACTGAACTTCCTAGTCAGTCCATTTCCAATAGTGACTATCAGGACAACCAGCCAGTATTCATGGACATTTTCATGTTATGTAGTATGTTCAAGTGGTATGATGCTTATGATCGGAGCTGAGGCTGAATAATATTGTTGATGGGTGCATAGTTGGGCTTCTTTTTTGACTATAATCATCAAAGGGCCAAGCCATGTAATGATATTCAGCTGAACCCTATGTATATAAACATTGATTTCGATCTGTTACCATCCCATGGTGTGCACTGAAGTAAGACTCGCAACTGTTAGGGTTATTGGATTGTTATCCTGGTTGACTTGGAGGAGCCCAAGTCTACCCTCGAAATATGTCAGTGCTATCTTCATGAGGGACAAATGTGAAATGTGAACTAGGTCCGCCTATAGTGTCTTGGTGACATCGTGAAATGATGTTTGCCATGAGGTTCTCTTCTGTTTGATTTACAACTGCACCCTGAATGTGAGAGAGGTGCCCAAAGTGGTTGTACTCCAGCCACCACCAGTTCCAGAAGTAAATTAACAGAGCTTAGAAGCACCTTTGTTCATCAAGTTGCATTGAATTCAGGATGTCAGAGACCACAGCTCACAAAATGATATGTAGATTAATGGCAGCACAAAAAGTGTGGGGTAAGTGATACACATCAGTATATCCACCACAGGCAGAAAATCTTAGTCTCTGTCTACTGCATCCAAAGGTTTCTGCCACATAGTGGTAGGAACACCAACATTCAAGTTCAACACAGTGAATAATTCCTTGAAATAGGACCAAGAGTCACATCATCCAGCTAGCTCTGTTCAATTTCTTTGTTGTTGTTGTCAAGCCATAGTGCTAGGATTACTGCCATACCAGAACATCATCTTGGATCATGATCCATCCATCTAATTCATAGGTGCTGTGTACAACTTCGACTTGGGCTATTCTGTAGAGCAATTTCCATCAGTGATGCAGGGTTAAGTCCTATTGGGTCAAGTCTCAGTTTCCTACTGGCTGCGCAGGTGCATATATACAAGCTTAGGAAACCACCCAGAAGGCGTCGGGTCGGTCACTGGCAGGCAGTGTTCAAATTTGATGTGATGATGGTGCACATGAAACAAACGATGGATTACATAATTCTATTCTTTCGCGAAGTACCCCCTCGCACAACGAACAATGAAAAGAATGGCAAGCAGCATGACAGAGCGGTACAAGCCTACATCAACCGTGACATACCCAACGCAATGACCGCAGTCTCGCAGCTCGAACGTGCCATCTTGCATATATTCCTCGTCCACTTCGAGCAAGACATCACTGGCTGTTCTCGACCCACCTCTACTGTGTCACTCTCATATACCTTTGTCTTGCGCTACATCACCACCGGAGGGCCTGGCTGGGTCGTGTACAATGCGGACAGCGAAGATCTTTTCTACCCCGTCAGCCAGGCAAGCACGTCACCATCAAGAGCTTTCTCTGGTCTTCACCGCTCTTAGATAATTCAGACCTTTGTCCTGTTTTTCTCTAACTTGTCCTGAAATTGCACTCGAGGGCTCTCCAATAACATGCCCGTGTGCCACATTCGCAGTCTCCACTCACTCCCCCTCCTGCCATATCACAACGCCCCCAATGCCCACCTCGATGTCCTCAAAATGATGTCACGCACTACCTTTACAAAGCTGCCCCACCTCTACACCCCAACCGAAAGGTCTTGAAGCGTTTGAAGAAGCATGTGAACTCCAGTTCGGCGAAAAGTCCCTTTTGCGCACGATACCCCTGCTGGGCCGGGATTAGCACTTGTGGCTCAATGTTCACCTTGGCTATGAGTGTGTCTCCCAGACAGTCTGGCCTGGCACTCGCGAGTTCAACTGCAGCGGATATGGCAATGTCCTTCGTGAGAAGCTTACGACAAAGTGGTGCGACTGTGATTGTTCGACAAGATCATATAGGCAAGCCTGAGATGTATGAGAAGATGGTCAGCGAGGATGAGGGGAACAGTGGCGTGGGCTCCGGAAAGCAAAGGGAGCAGGACGGTCGAGGTGCACCGGTTCCTTTTCGTTCCCGTCGTCCCTCACAACCATATAGGAAGCAGTGTCCATGGATGGGAGACGGTGGAGGAAGAAGACATATGGGATCTCGATCTCGTCTTTACCGGGAGGGAGCCCGAGGAGGAAGCAAATCCAGGATTGACGGAATCACAGAATCTGAAATGACCATCGCAGAAATCATGGAAGTACACTATCTCCGAGCCGAGAGGGAAAAAAAGAACTAGTACGTTGTCATGTCCTTGAAATAGTCCATACCCTTTAATTTGCTTGTTGAGGGTAATGCTGCATTTCGGCGGGGCGACCATGAAACTGCGGTGCGCCACTACCAAACAGCCCACGCAGTGAGCCCGAGATATCCTATCACCAACAGAACATCTCAGCAGTGTACCTCAACTTTCCAAGCAGCCGAGCTTGTTCTCTCATTTCCATTTTACTTATCGATTATGGAGATAGATCAAAACCGAGAATGTGTTCTCGAAAGCACTCAGCCGACACCAGAGTATCAAGGTATATTACCGGTGAGCCAAAGCGCATCAGATGATGGGATGCATGAAAGAGGCCATTAAAAGTATGGTTGTCTGAGGCTCAGTTTCACAAGCATGGTCCTATGCGCCCATGTAGACCTTCACGTAGCACTGAGAAAACAGCCTTCAAACACAGAAGCACTGGATGAGATGTTGTTGTTGCTGTCACCGACCTCACAGCCAAGTCTGCAGTCCCCTCGCGTGTCATCATACCCGTACCCGGAAGAAGAAACTGCATCTTCGTCTGTCCGCGGAACATCCTCCGGCCCACCTCACATGTGAGAAGTCCGCTATCGACCACCAACATATACCATCAGCTCCTGAAACCGACACCACAAAAGTAACTCCCATTTCGTGTGCACTAAGGCAGACAAGCGAAGACTTAAGATCATACTAATCTCAGTCATGCTTGAAGTTCCCGAATACAGGTACAGGCATGGCAGACAGCCTGGGACGCACAAGTCCACACGAGCACAGAGGGTCAGCAAGGATACTATAGTGACCAGCAAGACCAAGAAGAAGATGGAGACGTTTGTGTATCCGAGTTGGGAGGAGTATGTGGTCAAGCAGGTTGGGTGATGAGTTGATCATATCATGAGTTGCGGATCTTGCCTGTCTGTTTTCTTTGTCTTCCTTCATATTTATGTAGGAACTCAGCATTTGTCCATTGTATGTTTTGGTAGCATGTTTTTGCGAAAATATATCTTGCCTTGTCAATCCGACCTAGTTGGTCGCCTTCGAACTCGACTGCCTCACAGACGTCTTCGCCTGAGGCTTTCTCCAACAATATCTGGCTGATCCATCCATACGGCAGCTAGGCATTCCTCTCTGTATCTCTATCTCTGTATCAGACTGCACAGAAGGACGATGTTATTGGTTGTGATGCAGCCTGTTGGATATGTGCAATTGGATCGTCACGGCCATGGTGTTGAGGCCCAAATATCATCAACATATACTATGTGATACAATATGCGGTAACCGGTCCCGATCAGCATTTAGCATCGAGTGATAATTCTATGCATGGCTATCGAGATCAACAACAATGTCTGACTTGATTCGGGCGAAGTTATGCCATTCCTCTTTCCATCCATATATCTTCGCTATCATATATCATCCCCCAATCCCTCTCTTCCGAGTTCCCCGTCATCCGCAAATACAATCAATGAATGGCTCGCTACATGGCTAGGTAAAGCTGATAATCCAAACCCCGTGTCGATCCCATGCCCTCTTCTGCCACAAATACTGTGGGCATACATTTCCCAGATATTGAAGATGAATCGCAGAGTAAGGGTGTATACAGGAATAGTTTGCACAAGGAATATAGGTATACTTGGCAGTCCCACTCCTGTAAGAATGCCATCGTTCAATAAAACATTGAAGAGATTCAACATTAGCATGCTACAATTGAATATACACGTTAGCTCCATATCAATATTACAGCGGTAGAATGGACAAAGAGGACATATGCAAAAAAGTAAGCCATGCCTTCCATGACCAGCAGGTTAATGATTGGACTGAGTCGCCACTGTTTCGTAGCTCTGTGCATCTCAACCGAGCTCATTGTAAACTTGATCATCACTAGCGTGCACATTACGCCTCCATGCACAAGCTGAGAGATAAAACTCGCTTCATACCAGCCTTCAAATGTGACAGTTTCCGAGCAGATCGAGAGATCTAGGATCTGAGTAACAGTGACTGTAAAGTCGCATCAGTGGGGCATACCACTCTTTGACACCAGCTTCTACATACCGACCAAATTCTTGGGATTACTATAGACAAGGTTTGCAATAGTCGACACAACAATTTCCCAGAGATAGGAAATGAGGAGTATACCGAGGATTATTCTTGATCGATTGTACATTGCCCATATGCGCAGCATCATCACAACTGTAATGTGTTTGATTAATCACTGCTTCATTGTCCAGGTGAACAAAGTAATCAATACTAGCCATCTGCGGTGCAAACATACACATTTTTTCCCCAAAGTTCAATGATATAGAGCACCACACCTGTGGATTATCTCTCAATCCAACATACATGCACAATGACAGAGTACTTACAACTGTTGATTTGCATGATGGATGAGTGAAGTCATGAAAAAAAATACAAGTAATGAGAACAGAGACTCACAGCTGTAGGTCATGATCACAAGTCAGTGGTCAGTGAAAGAGGAGAGGAGGAAGTCTTACAGGTAGAGGACCTGGCAGAAAGGAGCTTCCACCTTCCATATTTGAGTGTTTGTTGAATATCCTAATGCGAAATCTAATTAACCTTGGACATACCGAGGGAGTAAATCCTATGAACCAAGGGGGAGTTAGCTTTTGATGGGTGAAGTGACTCTAAACATACATAAATCTACAGATTCCCACATATCGGATCTGTTATGTACATTGTAGGAATCATTTAGCATTCAAGTTGTACTATGCAGACAGCGCTATAGCAACAGACAGGGTTCAAATGCACGATAACGAAGAGGGTGGACACCACAGTCCAAGGTTTGTTCTGTATATCACAGTCTTATGTCAGAATCATTACGGGTTTGAAAAAAGTTTATTCTCGAACCCAAATGTACTCTATCTGCCCAGGTTATCAGAGGTTTGTGCATAAATTTCGGATAAAAACAGAGGCACAATACCTCACTCGAAAGTGTAAGGACTATGACAATTGAAGTTAGAACAAAGATTGAATGGGTGGAAGAGAGAACTACTGTAATCATATACGATGATAGTGATCGGCACGACTGAGACCCCTCTGAGACATGGTGAATGATACTCAGACAAGAATGAGCGTACGGGAAGTATAATTATTCAGCTGAAGGTTTTCGAAGTTGGCTTGCAGAGAGGAATCCATTCGAGGCACGGGGTGGGTGAGTGTGTAGTGAATGAGATCTGAGAGCTGGACGGTGTTCAATCATTACTAGTTCTAGGTTCCTACTCTTATACAAAAATTGGATTGATGAACACTGGTACTTGGCTTAATCGCGGCTGGAGAAGTGATAGATCAATTATTTGTACATGTTAGGTGTGCATCATGGGACCGTGGTTGATTAAGATTCATTGTTTGTGTTTCACCAGGTTGCCGGGTACATAGGTCTGATTCCACAATCGTCAAGCCGCAGGCCCCAAGCAGACCCGTCTTGCTATTTTGTATATCTTCAAGTTACTTGTCTGGTACATCCCCTGTTTCACACTTCAGTGCTTCAGCCTCAAAGTGAACTTGGTTAGCAGTCCATTCCTAACGACCACCAGGACAGCAAACTAGTATCCGGTGACGTACGTTCGAGGCTTCGAGGGTGATGTTCATCAAAGCTGGTGCTGAATAATATCGTTGATGGGCGCACAGTTGGGCTTCTTCTCTGGCTGTCTACTTCCATCTCATGATTGCTGAGATTGATATCTTTACGGACAAAGCAAAACTCTCCTACCATCAGCAACTCGATACAGACAAGTCCGCGTCTTTTTTCTTCACTGAGTGTCCAAATGGACGGACCTCCAAACGGAATAATGCTCTGGTCTCACGTCATGCACGCGTTTCCAGAGAGCGGTGCCGCTCTCAACTATCTTCCGACATGGCCGGACTAGGATATGGGCGCGCTTGTCTGTCCGCGCGTGTGCGTGCACTAGCGAAACGTTCCCAGTTCCAAGTCCCCGGTTTTCAACGCCTCACGTCCGAAATCTATGGGAGTCTGGGAGTCTGAGTCCCGCGTTCGCCTAGTTTTTGGTGCCCATGCCCACGTGTTACCCACGCGCGCCGCGATCTCAACCTTGCGACCTGTTCGGACTATGTACTCTGTCTGGACGAGAAGAACACCAA
>JBBPMT010000702.1:0-12359 GCA_038090455.1 Garcileccinum viscosum | reverse complement strand
GTGACATCACATGATCAGTCATGTGACATCACATGATCAGTCATGTGACATCACATGATCAGTCATGTGACATCACATGATCAGTCATGTGACATCACATGACCTTATCACCTATCCATGACATTATAGCATAGCTTTACACATGTGTACCTCATTCATGGGAATACTCCCACACTCGTGAGAATAGTCTAACCATATATAGCTTACATTACCAATCCTTATCATAGTATTACCGGCCCTCATGTGGTCCATGCGCATATCTGTATAGTATATAACCTGCAATATAACGACCAGCAGACCTCAGTCTGTTCTGGTTAGATTCCTCCTAGCCATTACCTGCTCCACTGCATAGTTTGTGATTATCGAGGTGACCTAGTCATGGACAGCTAGTTGTTGCTTTCATAAGAACAGACTCTTTACTTCTACCTCACCTCACCGGCACTGTTACGTGCCCCCACTTCCACTACTTTCTACATCACTCGAACCATAGTCAGATCCCAGACTCATAGGGAAATCTCGTGATTGCCAGCGATAAGGCACTAGCTGGACAGCAGCCAGTTACTCCGTTACCATAGAAGGACTAGCACCTTTTCTCCATGCTATCCATATGCTTGTCCGGCGTAGTTTCGGTTCGCTTTGTCAGGGTAGACCACAATCGAGTGGACCCTTCTGACCGCTGAAAAATAAGGATCAATCCCTCAGTCCATATTGGGTCAGGACAGCAGACGGCCACTGTGCAAACCCTTGCATCGCGATTTCTATGAGTTTAAGATTCGTAGTCTCAGCGTACTAAAACGTCAGCCGTAGCCAGGCAGAACCCAGTTCCCCCCCCTCGTACCCGACAATCACGGAGTTACTGTGCGACCGCGATGCATAGGAGTTTTCTTTTTTTTTTAGCATTTATATGGACTTTTTTGACCTATACGGCAATGACTGGCATGCCCTCCGGAACAAAAACTACATCGCAATCTCATCTAACATCTCTACCCGCCTCCCCATCGACAAGGACTTCGATCCTAACAACATAATAGTAAGGGACGTACCCTACGCAATCGAATTCATGCCCGATTTTCCCTTGTGGTTACAAAACGAGTTTTTAAACCACTGCCTCGACAAAGCCCCTGTCCTAAAAGACGACACACTCGACTTCTACCAGTCGCACATAGAATTTGACTTCAATGACGGATCTCTACAATCTGCCAGACCCTCTAGACTCTGAGATGACCACCCCAACCATAAGCAGCTGTTGCCTCGGCTCCTCAACAAACAGTGGGCACCGACTCACCAATCAGCTCGCATCACTAAGCGAGCTCTTGCAACAGACAATGGACAGGCTGACAGTGGCCAAACAAAGAAACCGAGACCTAGAGGCCCATCTGGACCAAGAGAGAGAGGAGCACGACAACGATCACCCACCCGCAAATAGCTTCGATGAACCCAAGTCAAAAAGGGCAGAAGTCGTAAAGGACCCAGGGCTGTTTGACGGCAGCTACAACAAATTCGACGAGTGGTGGACTAAAATGTTAGTCTTCTGAGAAACCAACTTGTCGGTATTTGGAGAGCAACATCTGGGTGGCCAAAAGGACTGGAACCTGGCGGTCTTCTCGAGGATTGGAGTTGAGAGCAGAGATAAAGACAAGAACGGGGCAGGAGCATGGGCCCACACGGAAATAAAAAAGAGAAGGGACAACAACGTCCCATGGCTATCTCTCGCTCAAATAGAGAAGCTCCTCAATGATTGTTTCCGGATCGGCAATGAAAAGGAAATAGCCACGCATCGCCTCATGGCACACAAACAAGGAAGAAACGAGAGGACGCAAGTCTTTCTCACTCAGTGGCTAGCGCTATACGACCAAGCACAGATTGAAGAAGGGACAGGCATCATCCTTCTCGAACAATCCGTACAGCAGGACATTATCCGACATATGTTCATGCAACAAGAAAGGCCCACTGGCCTCCACGAGTTTATAGCCATGGTACAAAAATATGCCAATGCCATAGAATCATTCGAATCGCGGTTCCAGTCAAATCAATCTCACCGCGACCCAAACGCCATGGACATCGACAGAACCATGACATCCGACAATTGGGAGGAGATCGCCCACTCCAACCAAGGCTGCTACAATTGTAGCAAAAAGGGCCACTTAGCACGTGACTGTAAGGCCAAAAGCACTGCCTGTGCCAAGTGTGGATTCCAACAAGGCGGACATCGAAAAGAGTGTTCGCAATTCAAATCAAAAAGAGTACGTGCCACAGAAGGAACTGCATTACCAAACCAATATGCCGTACAATCCGCCCCGCCTCTTCCTACCCTCTCTAACCCACAGCCAACGGGTCAACCAAATTGGCAAGCCGCAATCTGCAGTATGGACTTCAAAGCCGCAAGAGCCTACTTCAAGGATCTTGAAGCGCACCAGGGAAAAGAGTAGAGTCGACTACATCAGGTAGTAGTTTGGCTAATATGGACCCTAAATACATTTCTTCTTCTTCTAAAGACTTTTTCTTTCTTGTACCAGACCGATCGAGGGTGCGATGCCAAGATAGTGCTCATCCATTTTCTTTACATACTTCAAATAGTTTTTCTGATCTCGATTCTGATTGTAACTTAGATAGTTTTTCATCTCTGTCGTCTCAATGTGGCAGCCTACCAGACGACTCAACTGAAGCGGCGATCTCTGAAAAGGAGCGCGGACACCGGGAAGTGACACTTAATTCCACTTACATAAAAAATAAAAATAGCTTGTCTTCGAACCTGACGGAGTGACGTGTGAGAACTCTGAAACCACTCCACGAGCTATTTGTAAAAATCGACATAATAACAAAAAGCACAAAAACAGAATGTCAAGCCCTGCTAGACAGCGGTGCCACTGGCATATTTATTGACTTAAAATGGGCAAAGGAAAATAGAATTCCAATGCAACCCCTAGATCTCGTTATACTGGTCTATAATGTCGATGGAACAGCCAACTCAGCAGGTGGTATAGCCTACACCGCCTCACTCATTATAGATTACCAAGGACACCGTGAAAAAGTCACTGCAGATGTCACTAACCTGGGAAAAAACCAACTTATCCTAGGATACATGTGGCTCAGGAACCACAACCCTACTATCGATTGGATCGCTGGAATGGTCACCATGGACAAGTGCCCACCAAGTTGTGCAGCACTTAAACATCTCGTTCAGTCCAAAACCAAGATACATGAAATAGAATATGCTTACAACCACCATAAAGTAAGCATGATAGAAGTCCCAGATGCCTCAGAAGCCGCCAAACTTGTACCAGTGGAATACCACGACTATTTGGACATCTTTTCCAAGAAGGCAAGCAAGCGAATGCCCGAGAGGAAACCATGGGACCATGCCGTAGACTTAAAAGAAGACTTCATGCCAAAGAAGGGGCATTTCATTAAACTTAGCCCACAAGAGCAAGACGAGGTGAAAGCCTTCATCGACGACCAACTCGCAAAAGGCTACATCCGCCCTTCTAAGTCACCACAAACATTGCCAGTCTTCTTTATCCCCAAAAAGGATGGAAAGAAATGCATGGTTATGGATTATAGATACCTCAACAAGGGAACGGTGAAAAACAACTACCCGTTGCCCTTAATCTCACAAATTATAGATAAGCTCAAAGGAGCTAAATTGTTCACGAAAATGGATCTTCAATGGGGATATAACAACATCTGTATCAAAGAAGGAGATGAATGGAAGGGAGCTTTTGTTTGTCACCTCGGATCCTTTGAACCTCTCGTCATGTACTTCGGAATGTGTAATAGTCCCGCAACATTCCAACAAATGATGAACAAGATATTCTTGGATATGGATGATGTAATCATAATTTATCTTGATGATCTCCTGATCTTCTCGAAAGATGGCGATAGACAAAAACACATTGAACTAGTACGTAGAGTTTTAGAAAAACTCTGGAACAACGATTTGTTTGTCAAACCCGAGAAGTGTTTCTTCAGAGTAACGAAAGTAGATATGCTGGGCATGGACGTATCAGAACATGGGGTTTCTATGAACCACGAAAAAGTGAAAGGCATGCAAGATTGGCCCATTCCTATAATACTGAAAGGCGTGCGAAGCTTCCTAGGCTTGGCCAACTTCTACTGCCAATTCATTGCCAATTATAGTTTAATTGCTTGACCCTTACATGACTTAACAAAGAAAGATCAACCCTGGATCTGGGGCAAAGATCAACAAACAGCGTTTGAGATGCTTAAAAATGCATTCATCTCGGCACCAGTGTTAGCATACCTGGACGATACTACCCCTTATAGAGTCGAATGCGATGCTTCCAACTTTGCCGTTGGCACCATATTATCAACCAAAATAGATGACAAGTGGCACCCAGTATCATTTATGTCCCATAGTATGATACCAGAACAGCGCAACTACACAATAGCAGATAAAGAGATGCTTGCGATCATCCTCGCTTTAGAACAATGGCAACACCACCTTGAAGGTGTGAGACACCAGTTCGAAGTATGGACCGATCACAAAAACCTTCAATGGTTCATGAAAGCGCAAGATCTCAATAGGCGCCAAGCTCAATGGGCAATGTACCTATTACGATTCAATTACGTACTGGTTAACAAACCCAGTACCTCCATGGGAAAAGTGGACGCACTCTCTAGAAGAGAGGATCACATGATCGGGATAGAAAATGATAACAAGAATCAAATCGTTATCCCTGATCATCGTGTGCAGGTGACGCTCGATATAGCCCTCTTCGATCGAATCAAAGAAGAACAGCCCAAATATAGTCAACCAGACGGATTGGTAGACCATGATGGAATATGGTACTACAATAGCAAGATATGGGTTTCCACCGAACTACGGCAAGCGGTGATCACTTCCTTCCACGACCACCCTCTTTTCGGCCACAAAGGTGTTGAAAAGACAATGGAATTCATATCTTGCTACTATAGCTGGTCTGGAGCCAAAAATGACATAGCTACATATTGCAAATCCTGTGATCGGTGCACACATATGAAACCAACCAACAAAGCGCCTGCCGGCAAACTCCAACCCCTGGAAACCACAGAAGGACCTTGGAAATCGGTATCAGCCAACTTCATCACGGGATTACCCGATAGTCACGGATTTGATAGCATCCTTGTGGTAGTAGATCACTTCTCCAAAGAAGTTGTCTTCATTCCCACAAAGAAAACAGTCACGGCAAAAGAAACCGCCGAACTCTATAGGGATTACGTATGGTGCCATCATGGCCTACCCGATAGCTTGGTCAGTGACCGAGGGCCCCAGTTCACATCTCAGATGATGACGGACCTATTGAAACTCCTATCTATTGAAAAGAAGATGTCAATGGCATATCACCTGCAAATGGACAGACAAACTGAGCGCGTGAATAGAGAACTTAATCAATACCTCCGCCTATATGTCGCAGAAAAGCAAGATAAATGGGTCGAATGGCTAAGCCTAGCCCAGTTTAACATAAATAACACTAAATCTTTGGCAACCAGCTTTGCACCCTTCTAGCTCACAAAGAGCTTCACCCCTCGAATCGGCTTCGAAGCCGCTATAGTCAAGGCACCGGCTGCCAAAGAATTTGCAGACCAGATGAAAACCAACCTGCAAATAGCAAAAGAGAATCTGGAATGCACATGCCATAGGATGAGTCAGCAAGCTGACAAACATCACTCCCATGCACCGGAATACAAACCGGGTGACCTCGTATTACTGTCAACCAAACATCTCGAACTCGCAGAGCGACCTTCTCGGAAATTGACAGAATGATGGATAGGACCATATCAGGTCACCGATGTGTATAACAATGCTGTCAAACTCCTGTTCCCTAAATCGAACCATGCCCATGATATAGTCAATGTGTCACATGTTAAACCTTATATAGAACCACTAGAAGGTCAACCCATCCAATGTTCCAGACCAGTATCTGTAGATGATGAAGGAAATGAAGAATTCAAAGTGGACTATATAGTCGATTCTCGCCCTATAGGTCATGGATTCCAATACCTGGTGCATTGGAAAGGATACGACGAATCTGATCGTACTTGGGAAGCAGCGAGCAACCTTAAAAGGTCAGCTAGCAAAGCAATCGCAGACTTTCATACATCAAACCCCACAGCGCCGCGCAAGTTGAAAATGGCCCGAGAGCTATTTGACTCGTTGTTTACCATCAAAATAGAAAACTTCACATCGGGTTCAACCACCGAAGCATAGGCGATCTGGAATCTCGCACATAGAAGGGGGGTAATGTTATGACTCTCCTCCATAACTTAACTTTTTCTATTTTATTTCCTTTTTTTTCTTGATCACATGACTTGATATTCGTCACATGATCAGTTATGTGACATCACGTGACCTTATCACCTATCCATGACATCATAGCATAGCTTTACACATGTGTACCTCATTCATGGGAATACTCCCACACTCATGAGAATAGTCTAACCATATATAGCTTACATTACCAATCCTTATCATAGTATTACCGGCCCTCATGTGGTCCGTGCGCATATCTGTATAGTATATAACCTGCAATATAATGACCAGCAGACCTCAGTCTGTTCTGGTTAGATTCCTCCTAGCCATTACCCGCTCTACTGCATAGTTTGTGATTATCGAGGTGACCTAGTCGTGGATGGCTAGTTGTTGCTTTCAATGCAATGCTGCCTGCTGAGTTTATTGATCTGTCTACATTGTAGACTGGTATCACCATATCGAGTGGTTGCAATGGAATACGGTTTTCCTTTGCCCATGTTTGGTCTATAAATATGCCAGTGGCGCCACTGTCTAGCAGGGCTTGGCATTCTGTTTTTGTGCTTTTTGTGATTATATCGATTTTTACGAATAACTTGTGGAGAGGTTTGAGTGTTCTCATGTGTTGCTCTGTCAGGTTCAAAGACAAGTTATTTTTATTTTTTGTGAAAACAGAATTAAGTGTCACTTCCCGGTGACCATGCTCCTGTTCAGAGATCGCTGTTTTGGTTATGATATCTGGTAGGCTACCACATCAAGATATCGGGGAGGAAGAAGAGGAGGAACTATCTAAATTACATTTGCTATCGAGGTCAGAAAAACTATTTGACGTATGTAAAGAGAATGGGTGAGCACTATCTTGGTGTCGCACCCTCAATCGAGCTGGAATTAAATTAAAGAAACTGTCTGAAGAGGAAGAAATAAAACTAGGGTCTGTATCGATTGTACTACTACTTGATGTAGATGATCTTACTCTTTTCCCTGATGTGCCTCGAGGTCTTTAAAGTACACTCAGGCAGTGTCACAGTCCATGCCACAGATAGTGGCTTGCCAGTTTGGTTGCCCAGCTGGCCTGGGGTTGGAGAGTGTTGCTAGTGGGGCAGGGGAAGGTGCGGTGTATTGGTTTGTTGAAGCAGTTCCTTCTGCAGCACACACATGTTTCGACTTGAATTGAGAGCATTCCTTATGGTGCCCTCCTCTCTGGAATCCACACTTGGCACGGGTGGTGCTCTTTGCCTTACAATCTCATGCCAAGTGGCCTTCTTTGCCACAGTTGTAGTAGCCCTGAGTAGATCAGCCAATTTCTTCTTGGTTGTCGGATGCAATGGTTCTGTCAATGTCCATTGCATCAGGGTCATGGCAGGATGGGTTGGTTTGAAACCATGACTTGAATGATTTGATGGCATTGGCATATTTTTGTACCATGGCTATAAACTCGTGGAGGCCAGCAGGCCTTTCTTGTTGCATAAACATATGCTTAATGATGTCCTGTCAGACCGACTGCTCTAGAAGCATGACTCCTGTTCCTTCTTTGACCTGAGCTTGGTCGTATAGGGTGAGCCACTGGGTGAGAAAAACTTGGGTCCTTTCGTTCCGACCCTGCTTTCTTGCTATTAGTTGCCTGGTGGTGATCTCTTTTTCATTCCCTATGCGGAAATGGTTGTTTAGCAGTTTTTCTATTTGGCCCAGTGAGAGCCATGGCATGTTATTATCGCGCTGCTTCTTGATTTCGGTCCGGGCCCATGCTCCTGCACTGTTCTTGTCTTTT
This sequence comes from Garcileccinum viscosum, assembly GCA_038090455.1. Classification (NCBI taxonomy): domain Eukaryota; kingdom Fungi; phylum Basidiomycota; class Agaricomycetes; order Boletales; family Boletaceae; genus Garcileccinum; species Garcileccinum viscosum. The sequence continues at coordinate 4,344 of JBBPMT010000702.1, read as the reverse complement.
TTGCCGCTTTTGACACCAATGCGTGAGAAGACTGCTAGATTCCAGTCTTTTTGACCACTGAGTCATTGTTCTCTGAAGATGGAAAGGTTGGTTTCTTGGAAGACCAACATCTTCATCCACCATTTGTTGAATTTGTTATATGACCTGTTGAATAGCCCTAGGTCCTTGACTACTTTGGCTCACTTCGATTTTGGTTCTTCGAAGCTATTTGCACCAGGGCGATCTTCTTCTCTCTCCTCACACTCTTGGTCCAGCTGGGCCTTGAGCTCTTAGTTGCATTGTTTAGCTGCTGTTAGCCGATCCATGGTCTGCTGTAGCAAGTCACTCAGTGATGTGAGTTGATCTATGAGTCAGTGCCTGCTGCTTGTTCCTGAGCCAAGGCGATGGTGGATCATGGTGGGGGTCAGCATTTTAGAGTCCATGGGGTCCATCGAGTATCCTTCGGTCATCATGGTAGTTAAATTCAATGTGGGACTGGTAGAAATCGAGTGTGTCATCAATGAGAATGGGTGCTTTGTCTAGGCAGTGCTCCAGGAATTTGTTTTGGAGCCAGAGGGGGAAGTCGGGGGCGAATTCAATTGCATATGGGACATCGCAGACTATGACATTGTTAGGATCAAAGTCTTTGTCTATGGGGAGGCATTCTGAGATTTCAGAGGAGATGGCGATGTAATTTTTGTTTTGCAGTACTCGCCAGTTGTCACTGTAAAGGTCGCTAAAGTTCATGCAATCTCTGTTAAAGGAAAACTCCTATGCATCGCGGTTGCACAGTAACTCCACAAATGTCAGGGGCAGGGGGGGAACCAGGGATTGCCTGGCTATGGCTCTCGATTTAGCTCGATTAGGCTGCAGATCTTAAACTCGTAGAGTCTGTGATGCGAGGTTTGCATGGTTGTCTCTGCTGTGCTGACCCAATATGTGCTAAAGGATTGATCCTTATTTTCTCGTGGTCAGAAGGGTCCTCTCAAGTGAGGTCTACCCTGACAAAGCAAACAAGAACTACGCCGGATGAGCATATGTATGCAGTGGGGATCTAGTTGCAGTCTAGGTATAGTAACGGAGTAACCATCTTGCTGGTTTGAGAGAAGAGCCTTATCGCTGGCTATTGTGAGTTCTCCTTTAAGTCTGGGATCCGACTATATTCAAGTGATAAGAGGTAAAGTAGGAGTGGGGCACATAATGGTGCCAGTGAGGTGAAGTAGAAGTAAAGAGTCTGTTCTTATGAAAGCAACTTCTAGCCATCCATGACTAGGTCACCTTGACAAGACAAACTTAGGAAGGGGAGCATGTAAGGGCTAGGAGGAATCTAATCAGAACAGACTGAGGTCTGCTGGTTGTTTGTATTCAGGTTATATACTATTACATGGTGCACACGGACCACTGTAGGGCCAGTACTATTATGATAGGTACTTACTAAGGTATGCTATTTATGGTTATATGGTTCTCACAAGTGTGAGAGTATTCCCATGCATGAGATTAACACATGTGAGGCTATGCTATGTTGTCATAGATAAGTGATAAGGTCACGTGATGTCACATGATTGGGAAAGGAAGGAAAATAAAATAGAAAAGTTAGGTTACAGTGGAGGTTTGTAACATCGGGGACAAGTGAAAAAGGGGAGGTGAGCATGAAGGTACATGCCTATGGGTTCCACTTGTAGGGTTACAATCTACAGATATTCCAACTATGTTGATGGAAGACTCAAAAGAAAGATGAATACTCTTGATGAGTTACAAAGGATTGGACCAGTAGAAAGGCCATATAGGTAACTAGGGGATAAATTAACTATAACAAGACTGAGGAGTCTTGGTCAGGGATTCCATCTATATATACTATGGTACATTGTGCATGGATCACTAGTTAAGGGCTGGCAACTACTACAAGGGAATAGATAAAGCCATGAGGCAAACAATGTGGTATGGCAGAATAGAAGAGAATGCCAGGAACCATGAGAAGTATGAAATAGTGCCACATACCATGAGGTAACTGTGAGTGTGGCAGATCTATAGATAAATGAATAGAAGATCCATTGGGATCTATGATCTATCAAGATATGAAAAGATCAGGATCAGGAGATTGTCAGCCAATAAAAGGTGAAGAGGCCAGGCATCTATAAAAAGGTAAACAATAGTAAATACTTGCCATGATAGTATGTCACATGATGACCAGTATCTAGCTTGTTATGAATGCTATCAGCAGTGAGAATTCGAGAATAAGGATATGCAGCTATCGGCTGCCTATTAGTTCATAAGCTGGGTTTGGAGGTACCAGCGCCTTGTCGAACTATCGATGGATGACTCGAAGTAAAAGAGTAAAGCTCACTTGTAAGCCTGAGGGTACTACTACTGGTGATCGAGTTGAATGGTCAGAGACAACCAACAAAGAACAGGTGGTGGATCCTTAGAGTTGGTGGGGAACTAGAGACAAAGCCAAGTAGAACAAGACTGGGGAGTCGAGTTCTATCGGTGCTATATTATATACTATGAGTACATGCGCACGGACCATGCCTTAAGGGCAGGTACCTGCTATCTATGGCTATATGAGGAGAGTCCATGAGGTAGACATGTGCTGATAGAAGTAAAGAAATGTGGTATGGCAGAATGGAAGCCAGGGACTGTGAGAAGTATGAAAGATGGCCACATACCATGAGGTGTGGCAGATCTATAGATAAACGAAGGAAGATTGAGATGGGATTGAGATCTATCAAGATACAAGATCTATCGCCGATGAGATCCGTAGGCCAAGAAGATGAAGGGCCAAGGATCGGGAACTCTATAAAAGTGTCAATAGATACAAATAGTCCAATAGGGAAGTTACGTGATGACCAGCATCTAGCTGTCATGTGACTGAGGAAGAAGTGCTGGGATAAGCGTGCAGCTATGTCTGAAAGGGGGAAGACCATATGGGGAACCCTAGATTAGGGGCAGAGTTAGGTCACGACAGAGGTCGCAACAGCTGTCATGTGACCAAGGAGAGGCACCAGGGTAAGCATGTAGCTATGGAAAAAGGGGGAAAGCTGGATGGAGAACTCTAGACTAGGGGCAAGTTAGGTTATGATGATATTTGTAACACATGGAAGAGGAGAGCATCATACATGCTTATGGCAGACTAAAAAGCATACCAAGCTCAGTAGGTGGCTAGCATTGCTGGAATACATTCTTGCTAGTGTTATTGACCCTTTTCTTGTTTCTGCCACTTATGGGAAGGAAGTGCTGCAGTCACAGTATTAACATAAGCATAACATGTGGTGGAGCATAGAACAAGTGGACTTGGAGAAGAGGATTATGCAGAGGTTGGTGTAGTAATTGGCCAATGAGAGGCTTAGTGCTGTATTCCTGACTTCCATGAAGTGTGGAGGAGGGTTTTAGACCCCTCAAATGGTCAAGCACCTTGCAAAACAGCATGCATTATGTGACTGCTTTTTGTTCTCCATTAAATACAAACAAAAACTGCATTATATGATTGAAAAGGAACTGATTTTGGATTCTGTATGTTAGCACAGTATCTTGTTGTTCTCCACAAATTGATGGATGGTTTTGGATCCTGCAAACATACAGGCACAGGGCCTGCCAAACAATTTCCAGCCACACACAGTTGCTTATGTGATTACATTCTCCTTTCTGCAAAAGTCAACTCAGTCAGCCACTTTACTGGAGAGGAGATTGTCTTCTGCTTTACAATACTCAGTTTTATCTGTAAAGGGATTTGGATAATCCCCTTGGGTGCAGTTGTGCAACAAGGAAAAAGACTTGGTGTGAAACTCACTGGTATTTGAGGAGTAAGCAGTTGAAGCAAGTAAGATATTCCAAGAGAATAGCTTGTATTTATGTAGGTCACTTGTAGTGACCTTATATACTAGTTCTACAGTATTTACATGTATGTAGAATACATCTGAATAGAGAAAAGTATGTCAAAGATTTGTACTCTAAGATAAAAGATAGGATCAGTTAGGAATGAACTGAAACTTGTAAGTAACCAATAACAAAGTATGAAACATAACAAATATGAGTAAGTATTAGTGTTACAAGATGTTGACCTATCATAGATGACAATGTGTCAATGATAGATGTATCATATTGACACATTACCTATAGTGTAGATCATTAAATGATCTTTATCAGTAGATTATATATCTAGTCATCTAAGCGTAATCAGCCCACTGATTAGGTGCTTAGGGCAGGTATTATCAGCCCTTAGTAGCGCTTCTCAATACTGCCTAACAGTACTGGAACATAGACTCGAGACATTCTCGAGTATAGGGGCTAGTACTAATCTTACCTTTATGGTAGTGATTAGTAATGATAAGTAGTGATCAATAGGTACTAAATGACTTCATAACTTAT
>JBBPMT010000700.1:0-10628 GCA_038090455.1 Garcileccinum viscosum | reverse complement strand
GTCTGTATGGTCCAGATCTCGCAAAACGATGCCACCCGACGTTCTGTTTTCCTTCGCGACATGGTCGGCTCTAAACTTCCTGTACCCGTCGCACACGGAGAGGGACGGGCATCGTTCGCCAAAGGCGATACTCAGTTGCTGGCGTTGCAGACTGCGGGCCTTGTCGCCACCCAATACGTAGATTCTCAGGGATCACCGACCGTGGTGTACCCGATGAATCCCAACGGAGGGGTTGAGGGGATTGCAGGAGTACAGACGCCAGACGGAAGGGTGCTTGCGCTGATGCCACACCCTGAACGCGCAACGACTCTGGAGAGCAATAGCTGGTACCCATCTGCACTCTCGGGGGCTTGGAAAAAGAATGGTGTGGGTCCGTGGTTCAGGTTGTTCCAGAGTGCAAGAGCCTGGGTAAACTGATAGTAAGTTGTTCTATACTACGCGTCATTCAAGTCCTTCATGTATACTGATTACCTTCAGAAAAATTATTGTTGTAAGCTATTCGTATGCTGGAAATATAAGCTAGAAATATATCCATCAGAAGTAGAACCACGGTTGTGTACTAGGAGCAACTGTCTGAGAACGGGGATTACCGTGATACGTGAACCCAAATTAGTCTACCAGTAAGTACTGGCTCAATTTCAGTCTCTTTCAACCTCCACAGCCGCGACGTCGCGTGGCCGCTGCGATGCCAGGAGCTGACATCTGCCTGAAGTCGTTCCAGCCATTGAATAGCCGACGATCTCACATGTCGGCCTGGCCTTGGAAGTAAAAACAAAGGCCACACCCGTTCCTTTCGTCTCGACCAATGGCATCCTGCATTTTTGCTATGATGCAATCTAATCTCCTGCAGGCGGTGTCCACGGTGGATGATCTGGGCCAACCAGCGTTCGTCAAGAGCTGCCTTTCAGCGCGTCATGGCCTTCGTACTCGCGCACTCCTTTCATCCTTTCAAGCGTCCAGCCTTTCATCTTCTTCCCGAGCCGTCAACTTCCAAGGTATAAATTGAGGGTGAGTCCCCCAGGCTTCGTGTCCTCGTCGACGACCAGATCTCATCCTTGTTTCTCGCCCGCGTTATGTCGCCCTACCTTGACCCTCTCCATGCCCCCGTCCCTTCTGAACTCCGCTCGCCGTATACCGCCTTATCCCATGCCAATCCACCACTGGAACCACCGTTTCCAACGACGCTCCCCCCGTCTTTCAAACGCGCTCCACAGACACCACCGTCGAAGCTCGTCTCATCCCCTCGTCACGTGCCTATCATGTTCGAGCTCATCGGAGCCCCTAGCCGTGGCCTCGGCATACCTATGCGAGAGCTAGTGGTGCGCTCGGGTGGCGCTCTGGAGCGCATGATCATGGACGCCAACGAACGCGTGGGATCTCTCATGTCTGGTTCGGCCGCGACCCGCAAGGTCTCGCTGAGAATCATGGTAAGATTTGCACGTTCACTTCCCGAGTCGCCTTCTGAAAGATGAATCATTCCAGTGGCCAGGTTATGATCACGTGGATTGGTCTCACTCGCTTGACCTGTTCTCGTCTGCCGGCCCGGTGACACGAGGGCAGCTTGCGGTGCAAATCGCCTTCGCCTTTTCTACCTACGTGATTGTAAGTTGATGTCGTTTCTTCCCCCATTTTCGGCCTTTTCATATACATCGGCGTTTCATTCAGCAGATGGAGGCTCAAACACCATCTCGAAGTGCTGCAGGCTGGCGCCTTGGGGGTGGTGGCAATGGCGGTATAACGTTTGAGCGAATGGTGCTTATGGCGCTCTGGAACGTCTGTGACGATCATTGGATGGCAGAAGTTTTTGTCGATTTCCGGTAATTGGTTTGGCCATTTGTTGTCGTATTCGCTTTCATACCGTACAATGCCCCTCGCTGTAGCGTTAACACTTCCCTTTCTCATTTCGTTTGTACCAGCCTACCACATCACTCATAAAGCTTAATCCGATCTGCATCTCCCGTCCATCCTTGCATAAATGGAGGTCCGAGTGTTCGACTGTCTTAGTACGCGCTGACATGCATTGGAAGGCCGGATGGGAAGTATTGTTTGAACAAGTCGGGGTAGTGGCGTTCGGCGACATCTGGGTGGCTCCTGAAGTACGGCGTCAGTTCTGGACAATCGAGACCGGCACTGCCAGGTGTGGTAAGACAGTCAAAGGACATCATGCACTCACTTGACGCGGCCGATCAAATTAACTTTTCCCGAAGGCTCGCGATCGAATTCGCTAAAGTTGACAGCTGTAAGAGAAGCAGATCCAGATGAGGTGGAGTGGTAGGTGAGCGAGGGTGTTTGCATAACGAGATGGATGAGCAGAAGAGGACAAGGGAAGAGAAGGGTCACATACATTCCGTCGTCACAACATCACCTCTCAGTTCCTTGAGTTTCAAAATGTCCGCGGGGACTGCTTGTCGGTCGAACGCACATAAGCATTCCGCTGCGTAGGATGGAGAGAGTGAGGCGTACAATCGAGCACTTCTTCAGCCAGACATGCGTTCAAGCTGATGTTCTGGAAAAACGGTACGGAGTACCGGGCCGTCGAGCCGACGGGGGGAGAGAGGACGCGATGAGAGGTGGCGCGAGCGAGACCGCGTGTGACGAACTCGAGGGCTGCTCAGAGTGTAAACGGCGATTTAAGATGAGGTGCTAACTTAGCGTCACTCGCCCTTGCCGATGTTGACAACAAAAGTCCCGGGAATGGGCGGTGCGTCGATCCATTCGCCCGAAAGATTTTGGACTTGGAGACCGGGATGGGGGGAAGCTTGAAGGAGCTGAAACACAAATGAGGCGTATATAAGAAGCCGGAAGTAAATGTACTTACGAATGTGAGGAAGCCGGCGTCGTAGTGAGGGCCGACGCCTTGATCGGTGAGCGTGCCATCGTTGGCTGGATACTTCACGACCTAACACCACGCCTCAGCAAGATATTGAGTCCGCATCTTGATCTCACCTTTCCGCGGTGTTGCATCAACTCATCTGTGTCATAGAATTTATTGAGCGCGTCCGAGGGAAGACCAAAAGCTTCCGCGAGCAAGCTGATGAAGCGATAGCTGAGCTGCTGTACGTGAGCAAGATAAGTTTCCATGACATTTCTAAATCCAGGTATAAGTTCTTCGTCGGGCCACTAGAACCGAATCCATCGTCAACACGGTTGATCGGTTGATCGAACCGATCACCGTTACGCACCTGAGAAGGTCCCCAGAGTCGCAGGTATTCTGGAGCGCCCGGTCTCCATTGGGTTTCATGAGGGGTTGCAAAATCAAACTGTTCCCTGTAGTCCGTCTTGCCTTTCGTGAACTCAGCACCAAGCTTTGAATACCCCAAGAAATGAGGGGAGTTGACCATGAAGATCTTGTTCTTTGCTTCCTGTGGGAGGTCGAAGAGACGGGGGATGTACCCAATCAGATCGTCAACCACTTGTGTCGGCACGGTGTGATTCTTCAAGTAGAGAAAGCCAACGTTGACGAGTGCATGTCTGAGTTGGCCGATGAACGCAGGCTTGAGAGCCTGGTCTTCAGTGAGTGCGAAATCGAGAATTGGGATACTGGAGAAGTTGGCAGCCATGGGAGAGACGGACTGAGTTGACCCATGTGATGATTAAATATTGCGCCATTCTTAGCGACCTTTCCCCTATTATGCACATCGACGGTGAAACGAATCACTGGACGCCGGGACAAATAAAGGGTGAGCGGAGGGCAGCGGTTCGCACTGAAAATTGTCTCTACGATTGTTCACGTGGGGTGATGTCGAGTGTGTTTGCATGCGGTTTCTGATAACGCGCCTTTCAAACCAAGGGTGTCTCTTCCGACTTGATAGGATTGTGGGAATTGACTTATTCAGGTTTACATCCTCGTATCTACTACAAGAGGTATCATCTCGAAATCAGGCATAATAAACGTCGGAAAGCATAGGTGGTAAACCATAATACAGTACCGAAAACACGCAATGTGAAACTCTTACTCAGTATCGAACACCCAAGCCCTGACCTCGATGGATTGCCTGTGAGGAGCCTCTGGTGGGCTGGTGCTGTCCTCGAAGGCCGCGTGAAGTGCCAAAGTACCATTGTCGACGTCCGAATCGGCGGACTTGAAAATGGTGACTTCGTCTGGGGTCTGGTCAGACAAGTAGTACCACTTGTGCTCAGGATTGTACTTGATGCTGAAGGTGGCACTTTCACGATGAGGATAGATTCGGCGACCGGAGACGAAGTCTCTGTCGGGATTGACGGAACGGTAGTCAGCTAGAGCGAGTGGCTCATGGGCTACAGTGTTGGCGATGGGTCTGTTAGAGTACATATGAGTACATCTTCAATCCGGCTGCACCTGCGACACACCTCCAGACATTGATCATGCGGTATCGACCTTTCAGGAGACGCTCAGCTTCATCGGGGAAATGCATCTTTACACACAGGGGAGCCGAGGCCCATGTGAGGTCGGTATGGACGTATTTCTAGAGAAAAAATAAATGCACGAGGGCTACGGAGAGGAGGAGGACGAACAAGTAGGCCAACATGCGAGGTCTCGTCTCCGTTCTCCGAATCTTTCCTCAATTCGAAACTCACGCCTTCGCTACGAAGTACAATCCCGAGCACAAGTGGTACTACTTGTCTGACCAGACCCCGGACGAAGTCACCCTTTTCAAGTCCTTTGATTCGGACGTCGACAAGGCTCGTATGGTAGTTCATTCGGCCTTCGAGGACAACACTAGTCCACCAGAGAGTCCTTACAGGCAGTCCATCGAAATTAGGGCCTGGGTGTTCGATACTGAGTAAGAGTCTCGCGTTGCGAATTTTCGATACTGTGATTATGGTTCGCCGTTTATGCTTTCCGACGTTTATTATGCCTGATCTCGAGATAATCATACTTCAATAGGATACCTCTTGTAGTAGATACGAGGATATAAATTTCCTTAGCTGTGATCAGACGTCTGAACCCAGAGACCCCAGGAAACATGTTAACTACGACCATATCAAATCGGAAGAAACACTCTCGGGCCTCGGTTTGACAGGAGTGCTATCAGAAACTATATGCAAGCTTTCACCCCTTATCTGCCGTGGTGTCTGATTCATTTTCATCGCCTATGATAAGGTAAAGGAATGGCGCAATATGCAACCATCACATGGGTCGGCTGACTCCCTCTCTCCCGTGGCTGCCAATATCCTGACTCCGTACTTACTGAAGACCAGGTTCTGCATCTGCTTTCTCCACTTGAAGAATCACACCGCACCGGGACAAGTGTTTGACGATCTGATCGGGTACATCCTCTATCTCTTCGGTCTCCCACAAGAGGCAAATAATATGATATTTATGGTTGACTCCCCTCATTTCTCGGGGCATTCGAAGCTTGGTATTTAGTTCACGAAAGGCAAGACAGGCTGCGGGAAACAGTTTGATTTTGCGACCTTCCATGAGAATTGATGGAAACTGGCCCGGGGAGCTCCAGAATACCTACGACTCTGGGGACAGATCGATGATCATACCGGTTGGTGATGGATTCGGTTGTATTGACCCGACTAGGAGCTTATACTGGCAGGATTCAGAGATGTCTGAACAGCTTGGATTTCGCACTAATTATGGACATCAAGAGGAAGGTTATAACAATGAAACAGAGGAAGATGAAAACGAGGAATAAAATCAACAGCAAGATGTAGACGTTCGCGCCATGGATGCGGACATCGAGGCAAAATTAAATGGAATGAAAACTTAAAGCACTGGCAATGGGGAGCGGCTCATGCGGAAGTAGCACTACTGACTTCACAAGACGCCGCGAACATTTTTTGAAGATGAAAACATGTAGTAGCAAATGAAGGGACGCCTGACTCAGCTACGAAACTCGCACCCACCCCGACTACTATATGTCAACTCAAATAGAGCGTCCTCACACATGGTCATATTTAATGGACAACTTACAAAATGAGGAATCACAGATCGATGTCAGTGGTACGGTCTCGTTGGCAGATGCCATATTTGTTGAAGGCGATGCCAATGAGTTGATCCTCATTCAGAAGTAGATATGGGAAGTAACCAGTCAACTGTACTAGTAGACGTACTGAACAACAACAGCTTGACGGGTCTCTGCAGATCTTTACGCTGATCTCTCGAGGCCTGTGTTACGTCGTTATATTTCTAGAAGACGCTGGGACCACGTGTGCGCGTAAAACCCCCAAGGTCGTTGCTTAAATGCTAGCAATCCCCTCATGTGTAGACCAATTCGAAGTAATGTAAAGATTTCTCCAACTTTTATGTAACATCAGGCACCGGGAGCGATAAGTACCATATAGGAATCCACGTTACGTAAAGTATACCATTTGAGATGAATCCACCATCTGTTTGTCTTTATTTTGAAACTGCCAATCAAGGTGTTGGCCAACTTGAAGAGACTTGCAACGTAAGCAAAGTGATATTGTTCATTGCATTATATTTCTTGACTTACTATCCATCACCACCAGTTCGGTGTCACAAATTCGCACGGAATGTTACAGCGCAGGCTTTGGACTCCGCCATGGGGTACGTAGCTATATTCAGACTGTCCATTCCCCAAAGTACGTATACACCAGTCGCGTACCTGGTGTTTTGAACCCCGATTCGGCAAGTGCTGGGTGAGTAGCAGCTGGTCAACTGCACGATCTCAGGAAATACTTCCTTTTTTTGTTCGCTTAACTTCGCAGACACAGGTATAGTATACAAACTAAGATTTTACTGTATGATGACACAGATTTTGAGTGTTTTCTGCTTGTTGAATTGAGGGTACTACTAGGTGCCGAAGTGGGGTAGTACGTTTATGTGACTACTATTAGGTATATTTCTTATCTAATTGGTTATTTCCATTGCAAGAAATGGCAGGACCAACCCGAAACTGCGCCCAAATAGTACTAGGTGCCGAAGTGGGGATAAGCTTCCCCATGATAAACGACCACGTCGAAGCCTGAGGCCTGAGGCCTGAGGGTGGAAGCGATCGATGAAGCGAATCCAGTTAAAGACCAGAGCCGGTCCCCATTACACGAACAAGTTACAATGACCATCCAAGTTCTCTCACCCCGCGACGTTCAGGCGACTCTCAACTATTTTACCCCTCCTGACGACCAGCCTCCCTACAAATATGTCAACGAACCTCCCCCGAACGTAGCAAAGTCTAACATAGGCTATGACAATCGCATGGTCGTCATCCATGACGCAAGAGGAAAGGAAGATACTATGAGTCTCGATATCACCGGGTTCGAGTTTATCAACTACCCTAGCGTCGAGAAAGACTTTACCGATGAAGACAAGATCAAAACAGTCTACTACGCAGAGGTGGAGGAAATGTTGAAGAAGCACATCGGTGCAAAGAGAGTTCACGTCGTCAATCATAACATCAGGTGGGATGTCGCTCATCATCAAGTGTCTAACAAGATCTTTATCGGGATCGATGGAGCGGTAGTCTGCCAGGGCGAGTGGCTCGTGTGCCACAGTGTTAGCGATGGGTCTACATATATATATATAGTACATTCTCGATTTAACTGCACCTGCGACGTACCTCCAAACATTGATCATGCGGTATCGACCTTTCAGGAGACGCTCGGCTTCATCAGGGAAGTGCATCTTTACATCCAGGGGAGCCGCGGCCCATGTATAGTCAACATGGACGTATTTCTAGAGCCAAAAGATCAATGCACGAGTGTTACGGAGAGGAATACGACGAACTACTGGGCCTTCGTACGGGATCTTGGTAGACACTTGCTGGTGAGCGGCATTCCGCCTGATGAGATGATGGAAGATGTGAACTCTCTTTGCGCCGGTATGCTTCTTCAACATTTCCTCCACCTCTGCGTAATACACTGTCTTGATCTTGTCTTGATCGCTAAAGTCTTTCTCGACGCTAGGGTAGTTGATAAACTCGAACCCGGTGACATCGAGACCTAGAGTATCTTCCTTTCCTCTTGCGTCATGGATGACGAATGCGTGATTCTCATTGCCTAGGTTGGACTTTGCTACATGCGGGGGAGGTTCATAGGCATATTTAAAGGGAGGCTGGTCGTCAAGAGGGATATAATAATTGAGAGTCGTCTGGACATCGCGGGGTGACAGAACTTGGACGGACATTGTAACTTGGACGTGGAATGAGGACAGCTCCGGTTTTAAATCAGATTCGCTTCACGAATTACTTCAAGTTCCACCATTCGTTTCCAACATGTGGCTGTTTATCTTGGGGAAGCTTAACAAGAGGTTTGAATTGAACGAATACAATGAGGGAATGAGTCTCGATATGCCTTCCGTTTCGGGTGTACTCTCACGAACATCGGAGAAGAAACAAAAGCTCGGGCGTAGTCTTGAAATCCGACATTCCGTTTTTGGAAGTGCTTGGGCTAGCTTAGTAGCCCAAAGTCTTCGCATCCTAGAACGTCCGGAGGCATTGGTACCGTGACGAGCGCATCGAATCACGAATAAGTTCATAGATATGAAAGGCAGGTCTCCTTCCTAATACAGGGCAAAATCATGACAACCGTGACTCGATGCGATAGTCCTCGACCGAAAGTTTTGGTGATCGGATTTTTATGAAGCTCAAGAGAGCTCGCCCAAAACGGAAGGTATCGAGACTATTTCGGGCGTAGCCCAAAGCACCAGGTCATCATGTACATACAAACAAGATATGATCCGAGTCTTTTTTGGGGTTACTACAAGTCGTCCTATCTAGTCAGTTTCCATATCAAGATCATATTGGTCACATCAGACACGTCACCAATCAATGTACTCCGTTTCATAGGTGACTAACCCAACAACTCCTCGTCTGCCTTGCGTTTTCCTTTGGCAGGCATCTTATCTCCTCTTTGTCGGAAGGAGGGATAGCACCCGAGGTTTTCAGCCGAGAACATATGAAACGGGAGGTGCCACATGTTCTTGAGTATTATTGACTTGGTAGGTGCGCGAGGCCTCAGGATTGGTCCCTGGATTCTCCAGGATATCCCAGTGTAGAATTTAGAGGATGCTACGAAGGAGAGCAACTGCTTACAGCTTGAGAAAGGTCTCAAACTCAATATAATCACCATCCTGAATTTGATATCATATTTGCTCGGTGTGCGAAGGACCATGCTTGCCATAAATGTCCGGAGTCACCTTTCTCGCTGCGCAACCTAGCGAGTTTGGCTTATCGATAACTCGGATAAGGGTCTGGTAGGTCAGCGATTCGCAAAACTCTCGCACCTGGTCACTGACTCACCGTCGAAGTTTAGTTAGTACAAACTGTCCATTGGTCGAAAACACTCACTTATCCCGGTCGCCGGTGGCAGTCCCATTCCCAGCATTATTATTTTCGACACTCTTGGCAGGGGACAGTGTTCTCATTTTTCCTGCAAGTGCATGTCAGTTATATCATACTTTCGACATCGACGCCATGTCGCTTACTTGGACTCAGCAGGCTTCCAGCTTCTGCTACCTGATTGATCAGCACAACCCGTGTGTAAGCTAGTGCGTACTTACTTCTGACCTGCGCCCAAGCGGTCATCGGGGCGGAGGTTCTGTTCGTATTGGGAAGATGCTTGAAAAGCAGAAGCAAACGATCTTCGATTCTCGAATGATGTGTGTGACCTGGATTCGAGGAAGTAAGTCAGTAGTGTTTCAACGAGAATAAGTTTGTTCTGTTTCCCTTTAATTTTGACCAACTCGGAGGTGCACGAGCAGAACTTCAAGCATAATGAATTTTCTTCATAAACAGACGCTGCGCAGAGCAACCAATTGCCAAGGGGTTTCATCCAACGGCAAGTAGCATGAGCAGCAATATCTACGCTCGACAAACAGATTTCAGCGCTCGTCAGTTCGTGTAACAGTTAGTAGTGAGTGTATTCATGAGGAACAAAATTGTTCTCGTGTCATGTCTGGAAATTAATACTAATGACCGACCGGCCGTCACGGCGGCTAGGTGGGTGTATATTATCACATTGATTACAACTGAAAAAAATATGCATACCATCTCAAAATCAGGTATCATAAACGTCGCGAAGCATAAACGGCGATCTATAATCACAGTACTGAAAACGCGCAATGTAGGACTCTTACTCAGTATCGAATATCTAGAGCCTCATCTCGACGGACTGCCTGTGAGGAGCATCCGTTGGACTGGTACTGTCCTCAAAGGCCGAATGAAGTGCCAAACGAGCCTTGTCGACGTCCGAATCGAAGGATTTGAAAATGGTGACTTCGTCCAGGGTCTGGTCAGTTAAGTAGTACCACTTATGTACGAGGTTGTACTTGACGCTGAAGGTGGCACTTTCACGATGAAGATGGATCTGGCAAGCGGAGATGAGGCCTTTGTCAGGTCAACATGGATGTATTTCTAGAGCCAAAGTCAACTAACGAGGGTTACGCAGAGGAACATGACAAACCAGAGGGCCTTTGTGCAGGGTCTTGGTAGACATTTGCTAGTGAGCAACATTCCGCATGATGAGATGATTGAGGATGTGTAAAGGGATATGGATAATCCCCTTGGGTGCAGTTGTGCAACGAGGGAAAAGACTCAGTGTGAAACTCACTGGTATTTGAGGAGTGAGCAGTCGAAGCAGGCAAGATATTCCAAGAGAATAGCTTGTATTTGTATAGGTCACTTGTAGTGGCCTTATATACTGGTTCTACAGTATTTACTTGTATGTATAACACATCT
>JBBPMT010000698.1:0-12374 GCA_038090455.1 Garcileccinum viscosum | reverse complement strand
AGGAGTGTCAGAAGTTGATTGAAAGCATGCCAAGGAGGGTCCAGGCTGTGATTAAGGCAAAAGGGGGATATACCAAGTACTAATATATACCCAATACCCATATTATTATGAGAGTCCAAAAACTGTTCCAATGGTGTTGCTGTTTTAAAAGTGGTATATCTCAATAGCCCCTGACCTGGGTCACATGATCTAGTGACATAATTTGTAGCCAGGGGTTTGTACATTATTTGTCTCCACCAAAGCTAAGTGAAATTCCCACGAGTGATTGCGGGGCGCTTTGCGCCCCAGTTTGGGGTTAGGGATTGGAACGCTTTTTGGAGTCACTGTATATCTCTTTGACAACAAGTACAAATCCATAGCAGCACAAGGTGCCAGTTTGACTCATGCAGGAATCATGTTGATGAACAAGAAATATACTATAGCCCTCTAGGTACCCCTGAACGCCCATTATCATCAATGGCATTTAGCAAGATCATCATGATCACACAGACCCTCATACCCTATCATTTCCACTCAGGATGGAAAGTCACAGTACACCAGCAGATGCTTTTGTTGAATTTGAATGTCTGTGGGCCATGTCACCTATATATCCATTTGAGTCATTATGCTCATCCCAGTGTGAGTCAGGTAATGCAAAAACAGTGGTCAGCATGAACCCTAGTCAAGAAAAAATTAGTTCAAGGATGGAAAAGCAGGCTGGAAAGGCAGAACATGCATAGATGAGATGGAACAACAAGACAAGAGATGAGGCATGTGTGGAACACAGTGAGAGAAACAAGAGAGTGAGTCATGTGTGGTTGAAAATTGGATGTAAGAAATGCAGATCAGTTAGGATGCAAGATACAGGCTTTTGCAGTCATTGAGCATGCCTGTGGCTGTAGGGCAGCTACACAACTATGAATAAAGCATAAATGATCAATAAACAAAGTCGAAATTAAAGAGAAACTAAAAAAGAGGAAACAAAGTGTTCTGACTGTTAAGAATGGGAAAAATGGATTAACAATACAAAATGGACAAACAGTGGCACAGAATGACAAGCAGGATAATTGATAGGAGTCTGGCATCTGTCAACCAAAGTTGGGCAGGAAGTATCTTTGGATACTTGCATTTGGACTAAAAAAGGGAAAGTGCCATACAATTATTTTCTGATCCAATCAGAGTCCTCATTAGGCCTTGTGTAGGCCCACAAAAACCTTCAAAAATACAATGTAACAATGGTGTTCACAGATGTGGATATGAGTGGGGGTGGTGGAATGGTGCTAAGTGACACTTCAGAGTGCCACAGTGAAAAGGGTCCAGGAATAATTTGGCATACATGATATGCAACATATATGAATAATACTCCCCCTCAGAAATGGGGTGGAGTGAGAGACATCATGGTGTAAAGCAATGGAGGGGAGCTGATGATCAAGAAATAAATGGAACTACAGAGACTGAGAATTCAAAAGGGGACAAAAAGAAAGTGGATGGTAGAGGAAGAGGTGCATTTCATGATCATTGAATCAACACAATGTGCAAAGTTCAAAGTCCTAAACTTATTAGGATTGCATCAATAGATGTCCTTTTGTGAAGCATTATTACAAACACAGGTGGAAAAATGCATGTAATGGACCAAGGCAGATCACAGCCTAATGGCCATATTGCATGTGGCCATGAACTATGACAATTTTTCATGGTGCACAATGTTCTCAAATGGATACTATCAGACATGGCATCTTAGCATCCAGGAATTGAATGAGGCATACAGTTCCAAACTATTCCAAAGGTTGAGCCAAGAGAGTAGGCCTGAAATATCCAATGTACTCAGTTCAACTTGATGTCAAATGTGAGAATCATGTGAAAGTGTGACCCTTGTTTTACCAGAAATTGCTGTTTTGACTGCCATGTTGCTAGCCTGTGAAGTCCCACACATCTACCTGACATCCAAGGAATTACATCATTGCCCATTTATTGACTTCCATAGGCAAAATCCATTTCAACTGAAGTATCTATATAAGCTTAAGAATTATGTCCATCACTGATCCAGGGATGAGTGCCATCAACTATCCCTTTTGGAAAACCTTTTTTGGGCATATAGTATCATAGGTACAAAAAAAAGCAAAGTAGTAATACAGAAAAACAGCTATAAATACAAAAAAGGTGATCAATGGAAACTTTGGGCAATAATGTGAATCTCATCATACACAATCAATGGAATGAAAAGAGGTCTTAAAACATGTCATCTTCCATGAGGTTCAGGATGCTTGCAGCTTGATTCCCTTCCCTGACATATTCTTGCATGTTATTCACAACCACCATAAACCGGTTCTCAGAGCAAGCCACAATTGGGTCAAAATAGCATTGTGTCAATACACCCCAGATGCTCTCATTGAACTTGAACTGATTCTCTTTCTTGACAACAGGGTGCCATATATTGCCTGATTCCTCATCCTTGAAAGTGATGTTGTCATGAACAACCAATGTTAAGGCATGGTGGACCTAAAAATGACACATTTGGAATGGTTCATGAGTGGTAAGCGAAGCTAAGCATGACTTACAGCTATATATGCCAAGGCAAGTGCTCCATGAGCACTGTCCAGCTCAGCCATTGTGTGTGGTAAGTCAACATATTCCTGAATGAAATTGAAATAATGGGCAAATGTTTGAAGGACAAAAGGTGCTTGCCACATCCCAGACCAAGCCTATGAATGCAGGCTATCAATCACTCAAAGCTGACTGTTAGACAGCTTACCTTATTGTCAGTACCACAATTTTGACTAAAGAGAAACCAGTTCTGGGCAAGCATAGCCTTTGCAAACTCCAGGTAGGCTACAAGATCCTTGAAGTCCAAATCATATGCAAAAAATGATGTTGTGACCATGGTAAGAGCAGCAGTAGCAAAACCAGCATGCCAATTGTTGAGATTTTGCTTGACCTGGAATAGGAAAGTAAATCTGAATCTGAAATCTGAAAAATATATATATATATATATATAAAATGATATACAATATAATACATTGGTCCACTGATGGCAATCAGGTGTGGATCAGTGTCCTTATACACATTATCCCATACATGTATTCTGCAACATGGACTAAAAGATTTCATCAGGAATATTCCAGGAGTTGGAATAGCTGGCAGCAAAGTGTGTGAAAGTGGAGATAAAGATACATTGCCAGATGTTGTTTTTTGTAGCACCACCAGGCAGATCACTATTGATGTATTTGTTCCTCACTCCACTATCTATGCAGTGAGATGCTATTCCACTGCATTGTGTTTTTGCTCATTTTGCTGGTGGTACATCAAATACTAGTTTAGACTGTGTGGTTCTTTATTGAGTTTGAATATACAGGTGATTACTGCTTCCCTATCTAGGTATCCTAAAGGCACTTGGCACTATCTTCCTGGACTTGTGCTGGATGGACTTGTACTTGGCCTTCTTTATGGGAAGAGTGTCATTATCATCTGGACTACTGATGGCATCACTCTAGGATCTTGCCTTTAGCTTGAATGCCATACAAGTGATCATCATATGCTTACCTGAGCATTTGGAACACAGGAATTACCTTTTCTGAACTTGTTTGGAATACCCTTGTGCTTGACCTTCTGAATGGAAGCAGCCTTGTACTTGTCACCTGAATTCTCACCCTAGAATGTTACCAGCAAATACATTTCCAGTTTCTCTTTGGTCTAAATGGATAAGTCACTGCATGCTTACCTGAGAACTCTGAATGTGTTTGAAACTCTTCCTGCAGCTATCTGGAATGTGCTTGCCCTTGACCTTTTGCATGGAAAGGTCCTTGAATTCATTATCTGAATTGTTGTTTTGAGATGATATTAAAGATTGCAATTGAGTTGCTGGAGAACAGACATGGTTAATTCCATTAAACTCTGAGGCAGAGATAACCTCAGTAATATCCTGCCAGAGATCATGATATGATTGAGTAAAAATGGCATGTGAAGGCTCAACATAGATGCAATACCTTGTTGTGGGTGGACCTTGTCTTTATGTGGGCAGAGGACATTGACATTGCCACTTGCTTGACTTGATTATCTCCATTAATATACAAAGTGGATTCCTAGAATCCAAGAATCTTGGCCCACTTGCTTGCTGAAGTTGAAGAATGTAATGCAGAGTAAATACTGGCAGTTTGAGGTGTTGCTCTTGGGACTTTTGCAAACAAGCTAGTCCTAGTAGATGCAGAAATGGATTTAACATGCTGAGAGCTGGAGTCTGAATACTAAGAGAGGAAGGTGTGAATTGGTTTGAATACAGTGAGCTTTTCAGCCCAGTCTTTCACAGGACTGACACCTGCAACATCATCCTTGGCTTTTTCAGCATTGTTTTGGTGATGCTATTTGTCCAGGCAGTCCCAGTAGTAAAGAACTGTTTTGGTAAGCCTTAGAGCTGGCATGTGTTGGATTAAGAAAATACTCACACAGTCACTTGATTCCTTTTCTGGCTGCCACTACTAGCACCTTCATCATCCAACCTTACCTGCATCAGGCTATTAGCATAAGGCTGATCACCAACCACAGGATCAGGGGTGCCAGAAACATCTCTTGCAGCACAGATAGCATCATGAGTTAATGACTTCTAGAAACTTGAGGTTTGACACCCAGTTTGACATCCAAAGCACTCTCCTAGTTTTCATCTTCAACAAGACTATCCAAATTTCCCATGAAAGTGGTGTTGGATGTGCCTTTTGTGTGTGGCTTGGGCCTTGATGCATTGATGAGCTATTGCTGTTTGGCTTGCACTAACCCATCAATAAGATTAGGGCATTTGATACCATGGACACAAGTAACCTCTTGCTCAAGCTTCTTCCATTGAGTCTGATTGTCTTTTTCTTTCTTTTTGTTTGGAGTATGCCACTTCTGTCTACCTTCTAGAATAACTTATCCAGGATGTTGATCCACATTTTTTGTGCATATATTAGGTCAAGAAGCAGACATGGTATGTCAATGAGAAGCAGTGCAAGTGGAGGCAGCAGCATGAGGTGGAAGGAAATTTAGGAATCAACTATACTAGATTCAAGAGGTTTGGTAACTTTGCACTGACTCACTCCATCATGTAGGCTTCTGTGTCTCTGGTTTTCACTTGAGTAATATGCCATTTTATTCTGTAGTCATTCTTTTTAAAAGATATGCTCATATGAAATTCTTCAAGTATGATTCTCCATTAGTTCATAGCACACTCTACTAGGTGTCTACTGTTGCTTCAAGACACCATTCCACTTACTCTTGACATTAAACAAGTTTAACATGCCAAGCTCTTCCAGATGATTCTCTCTCCTACATCATGCTCTAGATGCCCATAGAATACCCTGCCTTTTATGTCGCTGTTGGTTCAAGACACTAGCTGGACTCAAACACCACCAATCATTGTTTTATCACTTTTTTTCCTCAACTTGGCCCATCCCCCATCCAATATCAGATAATCATTCACCCCAAGTTCATCTAGCACCAGGAGTCATTTAGGAGTATCACAAGAAACTCACAAGTATGTGTATAAGGAACAGATCTTCTACTCATTGTTGACTTGTTCATTCTAGGCTCTCTGTGTGATGCAAATGGCATTCTGATCCCTCCTGATGCCCCACCACCACTTAAACCAAGCCAATCACCCAATGACTAGGGACCATATGGTAGTCAGCTTCACTTCAAAACTGCTGAGTTTCTCTTTAAGAATGCTAAATTATCAGCTGGAAAAATTGATATGCTCCATGACCTTTGGGCACACTCACTCAGCAAGGCAGTTAGCCCTCCTTTCACAAATCACAAAGACCTATAGTATGTATGACTATTGATGCCATACCCCTAGGAGACTTTTCCTGGCATTCCTTCAAACTCAAGTACACTGGTGAACAACCTGCAGATAGGGCTCCCTTGTGAATGAATCAAATTTATGAATTTTGGTTCCATGAATCTCACTCACTCATAGCCAATATCCTTTTCAATCCAGACTTCAGTGGTCAAATTGACTATACTCCCTACTGTGACTTTTTGAATGATGAAGGGAAACTTTCTGGATCAAATTTGTATGTAACAGGACATGGTTTCTGAGGATGAGGGTACTTATGGTATCATGTTTGTCCCCATTATCCTGGGAAGTGATAAGATAATAGTTTCCACTGGAACAGGATAGCATGACTACTGGCCCATCTACATGTCTGTTGGCAATATTCACAACAATGTGAAGTGTGCTCACTGTGGCAGTATTGAGCTTCTTGTGATCTTCACCATTTCAAAATGTAAGTCTGCCTTCTATTTCATTGCCAAGCTATTCTAACAGGTTAAATAGCATTTAAAAAATATTCCAACAATCCTGCATTCCACTGCTTCAAGAAATAAGTATTTCATGCAGCTATGTCAAAGATCTTAACACCCTTGAAGTCTGGCATAACAACACCATGCATGCTGTGCTGCCCTAACCATCATATTCAACATGTTGTCTATGGCATTGGGCCTTACATAGCTGATCATCTGGAGCAGGTACTCATCACTGGCATAGTCCAGAACTGGTGTAGACAGTATATTGCATTCCCAGATGAGCTTGATGATCACCATGCTGGTACACCACAAACATCAGAGCTCACACAAGCAATAAAAGAAGAGCTTACAGATATAGAAGCATGGGATGAATGGGGCATTGATGTTAGTGTTTTTGTAAGCAACCTATATCATATGTCAGAAGTTTCATTTCATTTATGTACTTGTTCTCAGACATTCAATGATAAATTTCTCCATGCTGATATTCATCAACTTCTTGCACCTGATATCCTTCACAGCTGTTGAAATGTACATTCAAAAACCATTTAGTCAAGTGGGTTGGAAAATACCTCGAGATTAAATATGAGAAGCAAGGTGAAAAAGACTATATGGCAGACATACATAGATTGCCAGTAAGTTTCTCCATTTGATTTGGTGTCAGTAGCAAACCTACTAAATGAATACTCACCAAGATGTCTGTCACTCCCCCATTTCCAGGACTGCAGAGATTTCCTGATGGTCATGGGTTTAGCCAATGGACTGGGAACAATTTGAAAGCTCTGATGAAGATATATTTCATCTGTCAGAATAAATTATCTTTTACATACTCATCAGATCTACCTCCATGCTATCAAGGGGCATATTGGTGATGACATCATTCAGGCCATATCCATATTTATTGACTCCTGTTATATTGTTCAATGGAATGTAATCACAGAAGAAACCCTCAATGAACTCAAAGATGCACTCTCTCACTTCCATCAACATCATGAAATATTTTGTCAAACTAATGTTTGCACTAAAGGCTTTTCCCTTCTACACCAAGACTCTCTGGTTCACTATGAATCTCTTATATGTCTCTTTGGTGCACCAAACAGCCTATGTACATTCATAATGGAATCCATGCATATCATCACTGTCAAGAAATCTTGGCATTGCTCCAGCAAACACCACACTCTTGGGCAAATGCTGCAGACTAACCAGCAGTTGGCACAGCCTGCAGCTGCATGAGTGGATTTTGAGGCTTGTGGAATGCTTGCTCCCTCTCATGTGGTACTCCCCATAAATCTTCCTCACTCTCCTGACTTTCACAGCCTGACTTGCAATTCAGATGAAGACTTGAATGATGAAGATGAGAACATTGGTGTCATAAATAATTGTCCTCAGCTCTTCCAGTTAGATATCAAGCTAGTACAGACCATATAGAAGTTTGACCATACAGGCAATATGGGACTTCTACCAGCTATTGCAGACAGAGGAAATTGAGATCTCTAGTAGAAAGTTTACTAGGGAGATTGAGCATTGATTAAAGAGAACTTCCTGAAGAATATATATGTTATCACACTTATTATATAAAAGAAGACTTAATCATTCAGGGTTTGATAGGACTCTTTATATACTATGTACATTGTTTGTACTTGTAGTGGTAATAGAAGGATTAGATAAGATTTCTATAAAGTTCTAACTGATAGCAGAATAAACTCTTATCAATATGAATATGAGTAAGCTATATACTGTAGATATGTAATTCTATGAGTAACAGCCAATAGAATAAATCCCTCTTATCTATGATATCATAGATGAGTAATAAGAGAGATGTGAGCATAGATTGTTCAAGACTAGATAAATAATCATAAAATGGTTCAGAAGAGAATCTATATATAGATATAGCTAATTATAATATGAAATATTAGATTCTCAACAGACTCCAGATGCATGGCAAATTACCATTCAACTTTATTAACCATACTAAACTGAATCTTTCCACAAGCATAGAAAAGGGCCAAAATGATCAAAGCACTTGCAATCAAATTGGATATCCCTGATTTACTGTCTCTTGTTAGCCAGTTTCTGTCTTAACAACTAAATCTAATACCTGGCCAGCACCTTTTTCTTTCTTATCATGGTTTTGTCAAGGTTTTCTACTCTGCCATTGCAGCATTTAGGGCCCCAAGTAACTCTAGTGGAATTGGAGGCATGCACCAGGAACCTATATGTGCAATACCAACCTGGTATTATGGCTCCACTCAATATGATTGTGTATTGGTCAACATGAATGACACTATGCATAGTATGCTGAGCATGGATATAGCTTGCATTTACACTTTTTTCTCAATTGTGTACTTAAATGGACAAACATATGAGTGTTTGCTCATACAGTGGTATGACTGCCTTGCTGATAAACCTGATGGTTTAATGAGCATGTAAATGGTCTCTCCTTTATTTCTAGAGGATGGAAGCTGATATTTTGCTGTCATACCTGTAAAGAGCATCATTTGATGTGCTCACTTACTGTCTATCTTTTGTGTGGAGTTTGTTCATGAAATGTATACTATATATAGCTACAGTAAGCTCAAAAACCCTTTCCATACTAATCCAGATGGCAGTGCACAGAGTGCACTGCCAAACACCGCAGGAATTTCACTTAGCTTTGGTGGGGGTATAAATAGTACATACTCTTGGCTACATAATTGCTCCCTAGATCATGTAATTCAGTTTACAGGCTATAAAGATATAGGCAATTTAAAATGGTAATATCATAGAAAGGGTTTTTGAGCTTTTGGGTATTTGAACATTATCAGTGCTTGGTATAGCCTCCTTTAGCTTTAAGCACTGCCTGAACCCTCCTAGGCATACTTTCAATAAACTTCTGACACTCCTCAACTGGTATCCTATCCCATTCCACTTGAACTCTTTCCTACAATTCATGAATTCCACTAGAAGGACTTTCATGCTGTGCAAGCCTCCTTTTAAGGCAACCCCAAAGATGTTCAATAGGGTTAAGGTCAGAAAACTGTGCAGGCCACACCATAGTGTTGAATTCTTGCTCCTCTAGCCAATTCTTGACCAGCCTGCAAGTATGCTTGAGGTCATTATCCTGCTGAAAGATGATGTCAGGAGGATTGAGACCATAATACTCTAGGGTTTGCTGGAGCTCATCCTTCAAAATTTGAAGGTAGAGGTCCCCATCCATCCTATCATCAATCTTGGTAGCAAATCCAACTCCCTTCCAAGTCATACAGCCCCACATCATGAGAGAACCTTTTCCAAACTTGAGAGTTCCCTGCACTAGCCTATCACTAAGCCCCTCACCTGCCCTTTTCCATGCCCATTTGCATCCATCTGACCCTAGGCGATCTATTTTAGTCTCATCAGACCATACTACCTTCTTCCAGTCCTCCATAGTCTAGTCCTTATGAGCATAGGCAAAATCTAAACGAGCTTTGCAATGCCTAGCAGAGAGAATAGGGTATTTGGACTTGACCACAGCTTTCATACCAGCTTTCTTCAAGTGGAGGCAGACAGTACTGGCAGAGAGGGGTTGGTTGATGTTGTTGGTAAGTGATCTGGTCACCTGGACAGCATTTTCAGCTTTCCCAGAGGTAATAAGATGTTGAGCATATTGAATATTGGCAGGGAAAAGCTTGAAAGGATGACCTCCAACAGCTTTGGGAAGGCCAGAATGCTCTTTGAAACAAAATTTGGATATGGTAGAAGAGCTGACACCAGTTTGCTGGGCAATGGCTTCAACAGAATGGCCAGAATCAAGCAAAGAGAGGATGGTGTTTTGTTGAGTAAGAGAAAGAGATCTGACCATGATGTTGGTTGAGAATCAAGAAGTGTGGGAACTTTTTCAAACTCAGACATATTGTTTGTATGTATATCTTTGTTTGTACTAACAAACAATGGCAATTATACTACAATATGACTGAGATCCTACTCAGCAGTTCAAAAGCTCAAAAACCCTTTTTATGGTATTACCATTTTGAATTGACTATATTTTCATAGCCTGTGAACTGAATCACATAATCTAGGGAGCAATTATGTAGCCAAGAGTATGTACTATTTATACCTCCACCAAAGCTAAGTGAAACTCCCACAGTATTTGGCAGTGTGCTTTGTGCATTACCATCTGGGTTAGTATGGAAAGGGTTTTTGAGCTCACTGTATATGAGTCTCATGGTCATGGGAGTATTCCCATATATGTGGATAACATGTGCTATGACATACTATGATGTAATGGATCTAGCCCTTGAGGTCACATGATGTTACATGATTGATCATGTCATGAATATTAAGTCATGTGATCATGAAAAACAGAGAGAAAAGAGAAAAGTTAGGTTCCAGTAGAGGGATTTGTAACACTACCCCCCTTCTAGGATTGAGATTCCAGATTGATCAACCAGAAGTTGTGGATCCTAACATATAGTTTACTATCAGCATGTTGAAGACACTGTTAATCAATTCACATGCCATGTGGAGCTTCCAGGATGCTGAAGGATATTTCCAGTGGAAGTCTGCTATTGCCTTAGAAGCTGATTTTTTAAGGTTGCCTGCAGATTTCCAGATATAGTATGATCATTGATATCATAACCTTTCAAGTGAATGAGATATTGAAATCCACAGCCTATAGAGCAGCTATCTACTACATATGTAATCCACTTCAAATTCTTTGTCACCTTTGTCATTAACCAATACTAGGCTAGGGCAAATGATGGGCTGTCCTTTGAGTGGTTTTATATAGGGTTTAACATAGGACACATTGACTATATCATGAGCCTAGTTCAATTTAGGGAACAATAATTTAATAGCATTGGTATACATACATGTCAATAACCTGATAGGATCCTATCCATCTTTCCATAAGCTTTTTAGAAGGCCTATTGGCAAGTTCCAAGTGCTTGGTTGACAAGAGAACAAGGTTGCCAGATTTGTAATCTGGTGCCTGTTTGCAATATTTGTTAGCCTGCTAATACATCCTATCATGTGTGCATTCTAGCATATCTTTTGCATGATCCAGAGTTTGTTTCATGGCATCAGCAAATTCTTTAGCTGCTGGAGCTTTGACTATAGCAGGTTCAAACCTGAGACAAGGAGTAAAGCTTTTAGTAAGCTTGAAGGGTGTGAATTCAGTTACAGAGGAATAAGCATTGTTAAAATTAAACTAGGTGAGTGCTAGCCATTCCACCCATTGATCTTGCTTTTCTGCTATAAAGAGGCAGAAATACTTGTTGAGTTCTCTATTCATGTGCTCTGTTTGTCCATTGGTCTGAGAGTAATATGCCAAGAACATTTTCTTTTTGATATGCAATGATTTAAGTAAATTCATCATCATTTGTGATGCAAACTGAGGTCCTCAGTCACTGATCATGCTATTGGATAGGCTGTGGTGTTTCTACACACAATCTTTATAGAGTTTAGCTGTTCCTTTAGAGGTCACCATTTTTGTGGTGGATGTAAAGGCCACTTCTTTTGAGAATTGATCTATGATTACAAGGATACTATCAAAACCATGACTTTCTAGCAGTCCAGTGATAAAATTGGCAGAGATGGATTTTCAAGATCCATCTGTGACTTCCAATGGTTTTAACAATCTGGCTGGCAGTTAATTTGAAGATTTCATGTGGGTGCAATAATCACACATCTTACAGTATTCTATTACATCTTTTCTGACACCTGGCCAGCTATAATAGTGAGATATGAACTTGTGGGTCTTCTCGGCACCTTTATGTCCAAAGAAGAGATGATTATGGAATATCATCATCACTTCCATTCTGAGTTCTGTGGGTATCCAGATTTTATTTCCATAGTACCATAATCCTTCATGGAGGATTGTCCCATTAGGGTTAGTGCATTCTGAGTGCTTCTCTTTGATACTATCAAAGAGTGCTATGTCAGCCATTATACAAATGCAGGATTCTGGTATCATTGTGGTGTTTTTGTTATGGTTGTCAATCTCAATCATGTGGTCCTCTTGTCTAGAGAGTGCATTGGCCTTTTCCATAGATATGCCTGAGTTGTTTACAAGCACATACTTGAAGCATGATAAATATTGTGCCTGCTGAGCTTGGCACCTATTGAGATTCTATGATTTCATGAAATACTGGAGGTTTTTATGGTCC
>JBBPMT010000697.1:0-12375 GCA_038090455.1 Garcileccinum viscosum | reverse complement strand
TCAGTCCACTTGCTTCCCCATGGTGGGCGGAGGCAAATGTGGTCGCTGGTTTTGTCGTCTTCTTCTGGATCCTTACTCCAATCCTCCACTTCACCAACACTTGGTATGGCTTGTACATGCCCATGCAGTCTCGGACGTCGTACGACAACACGGGTGTTGGTTATAACGTCACAAGGATTCTGACGCCAGAGAACACACTTAATCTCACTGCTTACCAGGAATACAGTCCTCTATTCCTATCTACCACGTTTGCACTTTCGTACGGTCTTTCATTTGCATCGATCACAGCCACGATTGTCCACGCGATCCTATTCTTCCGCAAACAGATCTGGACTCAGGCACGCCGAGCTCTCCACGAACAGCCTGACATCCATGCGCGTCTTATGTCTAAGTATCGCTCAGTCCCAGAATGGTGGTATATTATTGTCTTTCTGGTCATGTTCGTATTCGGAATTGTCTGTATCGAGGTCTGGCCAACCGACTTCCCCGTGTGGGGTTTCGTCTTGGCTCTCGTTATCGCTTTCTTCTACATCATTCCCATCGGCATGATTCAAGCTATCACGAACCAGCAGATCGGCCTTAACGTTATTACCGAGCTTATCATTGGCTATGCTCTCCCTGGTCGGCCGCTTGCGATGATGATGTTCAAGACATGGGGGTATATCACCATGTACCAGGCACTGCAGTTCGCATCCGACTTCAAGCTTGGGCATTACATGAAGATTCCACCGCGGACGATGTTCTGGGGCCAGATAGTCGCAACGGTAATCGCTGGGACAGTCCAATTGGGCGTCCAGGCATGGATGTTTACGAACATTCCCGACATGTGCAGCGCGAAGCAAAAGGATGGGTTCATCTGCCCGAGCACGCAAGTGTTTGGAACTGCCTCTATCATTGTAAGTCGCTGGATACTCAATCTTTCGAGAAATGAAATGGGCGACTGATGCCGGACCATTATAACTCATTATAATCTATTCAATAGTGGGGTGTGATCGGTCCTCAGCGTCAGTTCTCTAGCGGTCAAGTGTACTACGGTCTTGTTTGGTTCTTCCTCCTTGGTGCCATTTGCCCGGTCATCGCTTGGCTTTTGCAGAGGAAGTGGCCCAACAGTTGGATCCGTTATCTCAAGTACGTCTTCATTACTTATTTATACGACTAGAGGCTATGGTATGGCGCATCCGTTAACATGATTTCCTCGCAGTTTCCCTGTTATCTTCAACGGAACCGGAGCCATCCCACCCGCGTCAGCCGTCAACTACGTGACGTGGGGAATCGTCGGGTTCATATTCCAATACGTCATCCGGAGACGTCACTTTTCATGGTGGACCAAGTATAACTGTGTGTGCACATCTCGGCTCCAACCAATTCGCTGCTCACGAACGCCTTTTTCTTTCCTTTTCCGAACGTGTACACAGATGTCCTGTCGGCCGCATTGGATACCGGCCTGGCGTGCTCGATTATCCTCATCTTCTTCTGTCTACAGTACCCGATGAACGGCGCGATCGGGGCGAATAACGTTGCCAAGTGGTGGGGAAATACCGTATTTTTAAACACAGCAGACGGGCAGGCGACGCCCCTTTGGACGGTCAACGGGACGTTTGGGTGAGTTTCTTTTCATCTCGTGATTCTGAATATTCTTTGCTGAACGATTTGAACCAAACGTCCGGGTTGCTCAAACGGTTTTCAGGCCGAGCACTTGGTAAAGGTAAATGTGTTAAAGCGAGAGTTTTGGACTTACGGGTGTATTGCCTTTAACGACTTTATATACGATAGAGATGATTGCTTGCGTATTGTTGAGAAATATGATGAACGATGAAGTTGTACTCACCGCTCAGACCTATGGAGATGATCGACCTCATGCCGTTCGCCGACGCATCCGTCGATCTAATCAAGCTTATGCCACTCATGGAACCGACAGAGGTGACGGATACGGCAGGCACCAGACTGCAACTTCCATGCTGTATTCTAGGTTGGAGTCCCCCTTGTACTGCCACGGATAATGAACATCGCAGGTTGCAACATGCTATCCTATAGAGTTAACGATCACTCGTATTCAGAGTTGGCGCTCTTTGCCTTTTAATGATTTGGCTTTTATAGAGGCTATATAGCACTAGCACCCAGCTCAGTGGAAGAATGAATTAAGGGGAAAGGAGGAGAAAAAGGCGTACATCCTGAAGTTGAACACATGGCTACAGTATCACGCGAACAAGAACGAACAAGAGAAGAAAAGGTAATAAGAGAACTGGATGTATGCATATATGTGATGCAACACCTTTACTTTGCACCAGCCTCTTGTCTCCCGTAGGCAGGCCCTTAGGTACCTAAACAATGTATATATTGGTCATAGAAATCCCGGTAAGCTGGTAGGCTTACAATGAGGATTGTCGGCATCAAGAGGAGGTTAGTATATAGTCACAAATCAACACGACTCGCATGAATCAAAGATGCCAGCTTCTCGCCGTCCATCTCTGCATCTCTCGGAATAAACTTGCATGGGAATGGGAACGGGTGTCTGAGAACAGTCAGAAAGACCATGTGTCATCAAAGGACAGCTTCACCCCCCAAGTCGGAACAGCAACGCACGATGACACCCCCGTTGTCCACGTCACGTTGTCGGACCCCTCTGTCTTCTCAATCTTGAACATTGCCAGCATACACACCACCGCGGACCATAGCGACACAAGTGCGACGTGCCTCCCTGGACTATACACCGGGTTGGACGAGGCGCAAGTAGACTTCAAAGTTTCACCATTTGCTTACCAGATTCGACGCCCGAACCCGAACACCCAAGGAATATCATCTTCATTCAAAGTACCATCTTCCAGCAAGAATCTCTCTGGCATAAACATGTCAGGGTTGGGATACCTCAGCTCGTTGTGTGAGATCGCCCTACAACGACGCCGATCAACACCTTGAGCACTTGCTAGACAAGTTGGAGCCCTTACCAGAGATTGGACACAATCATGGAACCTGCCACAAGGCCATCAGTGGGAGTTACTGTGACGGACAATATGCTACTTACCCTTTGGGATGTAATATCCTCGATAAACGTCATCCTCCGATGTCGCATGAGGAGCACCTGGAACAAATCGATAGATCCGGAAACCAAACATCAAATGTTAACGTACCGATGGGCAGCACCGGATGCCACCTCATTGTCTCTCGCAACACAGCGTCAACATATGGTAACGATGCTTTGTCTTCAAAGTTTGGCAGCCGCTGTCGTCCGACGACGCGGTCGATTTCAGCTTGTGCACGACCTTGCGTCACCGGGTGGTTCATCATGAGATAAACAAACGTAATCAGTGTAGCATTTGTCTGTAGAACAGACAAAATGTCACTAGGTGATCTCACATGCTAGATCAGCAAGACGGACCGTTTCAACCGAGGCTGCAAACGCGATCCGCATCAAATCAGATACATTCATTTCAGACTAATCATTCGGGATCACCTGTATATAGCGTCCCAGCAGAGTATTTGACCGCTTGCACGAGTTCTGGATCGCTGGACACCTCATCCAGACGATATCGAATGATGGCATCGGCGACCATAGATGGTGTTGCATTTCCTTCCACCTTGAGTCCACCATTAGGTACATACTTTACACAGGAACACCAATTTCTGGACGTACGACGCGGCGTTGAGTCCATGCATACGGTGCATCGATTGCTTCAGACACCAAACGCCGGCATTCCGGAGCGTCGGATTTGAATCCCATTCCGGGAAACCAGGCAGGTAGTTCCTTCACTACACCATGCAAACGTAAAAAATGAGCACATCATCGGATGGAAAGAAGTTAACCCACCAAACGGAAACGCAGTACAGATCGCCATAATTTCGGGTGTGGATACATGAAGCACTGCGTCCGCCGCTCGTTGCATGGATGTCAAGAATGTATTCGCTCCCTTCACGTTATATCCGTACGTTACCTCCATGACAACGGCAGAAGAGAACCTGAATATTAAGAGTGTGAACTGCATAAGAATGCATCGACATAAGGACATACGTGGTGAAATGCGCGGCATAGCGCAATGGATCGTCCAGCAGATGGGTCAACATTTCGTACGCTTTTTGCAGTTGCCTTGGACGATAAGTCAATGCCGCATTCGCGTGAAAAACCTGGTGGAATAATCGTCGATGCAACCTAAAGGTTGGACCATACCGGGCCACGGTAGCGAAGTCTTTCATTCCGAACCTTTATACGTGGAGTGGGCGTCAGCAAAAGTTTGCTGACAGGAAGGGCGAAGCAGTTCCCCCTCACGCTCAGGGAGCGAGAACGCACATTTCTCCAACGGGTACCGCGGGTCGATCGGAATACTTTTGTGAGCGTTTCTCGAGTAACTCGACAGAGACTTCTTCCGAGTTTAATACGATGATCGTCTGGCCCAGGATTTTCGTATGGATGACATCGCCTTGTTCGGTAACCGTGCGTCGGTGTCTTTTTCGTAACCCTATCTCAATGCGCATGGCGCGACGTACCATGTGTCTTTGACCACTCCGTGTAGGTGAGATGTGGTGCGCCTTTGTTTATTCCAAGTACGTTGCCAATGAAAGGCAGTGGCTTCGGGCCTGGTGGGAGTGGCAGTGGGGCAGAGCATGCTAACGATTGCCACTGTTTAAACCTTCGTGCCCCTTCGACGAGCAGGACAGCTGTGAGTGCAAGCAGCGCTACAACCATGATTGTCGGGATGAACATGATGGCTGTGGAGGCGAATACAACTTCAGTAGAAGGGGCAGTTGGTTATAACCAGTTCAAGTTTGGACTGCTTTCTGTGGTCCTGATCAGAGAAGCAAAGATAATCTGGGGGACTTGCCCATAACAGAGCTACAAGCGCTCATGGCATAAACTGTCTTACAGAAAAATCTCACCATACGCCGGGTATGGAGTTGTTTCACGCCATGTCTCAGTTTGATCTCAATTGTACGAGCGTGAGATAAAGTGATTCGAAGAAACAGGCCTGTCACGTAAGTACTGAAACGAGCGGAAGACCCGGCAGCCGGACTAACTTGAAGTTCAAATCCGAAAATCTCGGAGGGTTACGGCAGCGCGTCCGGCGACTGCCTCGTACCGAACACACGCTGACGGACTCACGAAATATCCAGAAGATGAAACTGCACGCCCATCCCCAGATAGACAAAATTCGTCGAGCGAGTGTGCATACAAGGAACAGCCCTGAGTCTGAGCACGCAGGCCCGGGGTAGGCGCCTCAAGCCGTCGGGAAATAAGCAAACACTCAGCGCCTCGATCCAGCACTTCTGCTAGATACGCAATGAAACAAACAAGGTTTGTAACATGCCATGTCTCACATCATCGCAAGTATGTACATACTATTATTATAATCGAAAGTCACAGGTCGACGCGGCTTGCGCCAATCAATGCTGCAAGCTTTTGACTATCCATTCCTTCATCCCTCGGGACCAGTTTACACGGGAAAGGAAGAGGATGCCTGCCAAAACCCCGGGTTAACGATCGTGAGCACCCCTCCCGGCAACCAGAACGGCTACGCACCTGGACAATCCCGTTGTCCACTTCACATTGTCAGACCCCTCCGTCTTCTCGATCCAGAACACTGCCAAGATACACACTACCGCGGACCACAGTGATATTTCCGCGATATTTCTGCCCGGACTGTGTGTGCACTGCATCAGAAACGTGAACGGCACGACTGGCTAATAACGTACCAGATCCGACGACCGAATCCAAATATCCAGGGGAGCTTGTCATCCTTTAGGGAACCGTCTTCCAGCAAAAACCGCTCCGGCATGAACACTTCGGGGTTTGGATACTTGTCTTCGTTCCGTGACATCGACCTATCCATGTGTCCCATGGTCATCGCATCTGTAGCCTAATGAGCTGATATGCTTACCAGATATTAGGCAAGATCATTGCGCCTGCGTAGGACGATGAGCCAGGATCACTCCAAATGCCAGTACAGCTCACCTTTGGGGATGTGATACCCCCGATAGACGTCATCTTCGCTAGGCGCATGTGGAATGCCTGAAACAGGTCAACAAAATCCAAGTATAGACAATGAAGGTAGGCACACACACCTGTAGGCGCCACGGGATGCCATCTCATCGTCTCGCGCAATAGAGCCTCCACATACGGCAACGACGCCCGGTCGTCAAAATCGGGCAATCGCTGCCGGCCGACGACGCGGTCAATTTCGGCCTGTGCACGACGCTGGACATCTGGTTGATTCATCATAAGATAGACAAATATGACAAGGGTCGCGTTCGTCTGCTCAAAAGTCAGGCCATGATCTCGATCGAAGATTTAGTAAGACAAACAGTTTCCATCGCAGCTGCGGGCGTTGTTAGCGTCAGTCGAAAGCCAACCAAAGTGGTAATTACCTGCATATTGTGTGCCTGCAGAGTCTTTGACGGCTTGCACGAGCTCTTGCTTGTCCGGACTGTCATCCAGACGATGTTGAACGATAGCGTCTGCGACCATGGATGGCAGAGCTGTACCTTCGTCCTTGACAATATCTTGTTAGTCATGCACGCACGTGATCAACCTTGAGACATACGACACGTCGTTTAACCCATTCGTACGGTCCATTGATCCCTTCAGACGCCAAACGTTGGCACTCGACGCCCACAGACTTGAACCCCATGCCTGGGAGCCAGGAAGGTAAAGCCTTCACTGCACCATGTGTATTGTCAATGAGTTGAAGGGAAAGCCTAAACCGGATTGATTACTCACCAAACGGAAACGTGGAACACAAGGCGGACAATTCGGGTGTGGCCGCCACACTGACAAAGATTTCCGATGCTCGATGCATTCTGGCTACGAACGACTGACCTTCCTTCAGGTCGTACCCATATGTCACCTCCATGACCACGGCTCCCACAAATCTATAAATCAGTCGAATGAGCACAACCCCCGGGCCATCGTAAGAGACAAAAAATGTAGATATAAAAATTGCGGTACGCACGTGGTAAAATGGTCCACGTAATGCTCAGGGTCATCCAACAAGCGCGTCAACGTTTCGTACGCCTTCCGCAGTGGTCTGTTGCGGTGCGTCCACACGGCGTTGGCGTGGAAGGACTGGTGCATCAGACGCCGGTGTAGTCTGAACGTCGGCCCATACCGCAAGACGCTGGTCGTCGATTCCCAGCCGAACCTGCGTCAACGCAGATGAGGAACGTCAGCCTACAGCCCAAGGGA
This sequence comes from Garcileccinum viscosum, assembly GCA_038090455.1. Classification (NCBI taxonomy): domain Eukaryota; kingdom Fungi; phylum Basidiomycota; class Agaricomycetes; order Boletales; family Boletaceae; genus Garcileccinum; species Garcileccinum viscosum. The sequence continues at coordinate 5,204 of JBBPMT010000697.1, read as the reverse complement.
AATCACGTGTCACGCAGAACGCAGCACAGAATGCAAACACCCACAGGTCTACGGCAGAGAACACGGGGCGATCTGAGTACTTTTCTGAGCGCTTTTCAAGCAACTCGGAGGCGACTTGCTCTGAATTCAACACGATGATGTCCTGTCCCAGAACACGCGCATATATAATGTCGCCTGTTTGCGTGATGGTTGTGCGTCAGTGTCGAGTTACCGAGTCGTTGGTCACGATCAAAGAGTGGACGTACCGTATTTCTTTGACCACGCCATATAAGAGAGATGGGGTGTATCTTTGTCCAAATCAAGCAAATTTCCGATGAATGGGAGGGGCTTCGGGCCAGGAGGTAGCGGTGGTTGTTCGGAGCGTGATTGCAATCGCTTGAACCTCCGTACACCCTCGATGGCCAGCAGCGCAACCACAAATACAAGGAGCGCTGCGATCATAATGGTCCGTAAGTGAAAACGTTGGCGCTCGGGTGGACGCACAGACCCATTATAAAGTACTGCATTGTTTACCAAAAGCGCTGTAGTAAAATGCTGACAAGTCACGGCAGTGGTGTTTAGTCGGGTCAACTTCGCGTGGTTGGCGTCTTGATACAAGGCCGAGAGATCTCCTGAAGTTCAAGTTGGCATACGTACGCAGACACGGCGGAAGAGATGAGGATTTCTGGAATGAAATTACTGCATTGAAGCTGAACATACAAGTCTACCGGCCGTGTGCGACTCAACGCCCACCTTCGAATCTCCAAATGACAGCCTGGTAAGAATAGCAAGAACCTGGAAACGGGAGACTGTAGGCATACACACATAAGTGTCAAAACGAAGCGGGAACCGGGATCAAGTCCATTTTTCAATAATTCACTCGCAACTCCCACGAAATACCTAAACACGTCATCTCTTCGTGCGTTTCCCCTCCTTAAGTGGTCCAGTGAGTTCGCAGTCCTTTTTTTCTTTCTCCTGCCTGTTTGCTCAGACTCTATTCAGCCTCCCGAGCGACGGGGTGTTAACTGGGCCTATCAAACAAGATATATCTTCCCACCTTTGAATTTATTGCCCCATACAATGAGTGTCCGCCACCAGAGGAGATCGAGATATTCCACAAATTTTCTCGCGTTTGCAGGTTCTTTGCCAACGTCTGCCTTCCGCACGTATTTGAGTCGGTGGAATTTTCTGCCCCCATTTCCCGCAAAGGTACTTCTACATACAAGGCATCACTGGGGTCTACCTACTTGGGAGAGTATTTCTTGGTGTTCGTGGCAGATAATACATTGGTTCGAAAAGGTGCTAAGGACTTGCGTTCCATGTTTGGTGCCCTGTGTGTTCACCAGATCGCTTACTGTTTCCCTTCCTCTAGGAGCTTTCCCTATCCACAAATGGTACGAATTTCCACATGCAAAAGATCTATAACTGATGACCGGTTGTGTTGGCCAGACTAGACAAATTGTCCCTAGTTCAGCGTTTCCTTCGTGAGAGGTTTCTCCTGAAGCTGCTCACGTTGCTCATCTCAGGGATGTAGATTTTTTCGGGAAACTGGTGGAGACACTAAACAAGGAACACAAATCCATTCACGTACTCGACCAACGTCATTCACAACGCGGGTGAGCGAAGTGAAGAAAGGTTTTTCGCAAACGAGACCCAACAACAGGCTTTCCAAGCAGAACCATTTCGCGAATCGCTCTCGATCTATAAACCAAGAAATACGTCACCTTGACTCTCGAGACTGCGGTATCTGCTTGAGGATAAGTTTAATCTCTAGTGTGTACTCCGGGTCCTGAGATACATCACCGTTCCAGAGCACGAAGATACAACTGCGTGCGATAGATCAGCTAAGATGACTCTTGTTGAAACTAGATGGTATTCTCAAACGACAAGAAACCCATCGTAAGCTTGCGCGAGCGGCCAATATAGGTAGTAGCAAGGAGCTCCTGCCGATACCAGACACACTGTAACACGCCAAGTTGAGACGCTCGAGTTAATCATCCCGATCGAGGCCTACAGGGAGGTGGTCCCGACCATAGCACTGATGAAACGACAGATCATGATTGCACTCCAGTGGTCTGTATTCACAGCAAGGTTTGAGAACTGGAGCTCGCGGATGTTCTCCATGAGCTTCATTGCAGCAATGGACCTCTCTAAAGTAAAATAATCAACCGCTCATCATGAGCCCTACTTCTTCATTGCCTGGGAAGCCGAACTCCTCTGCGAACTGTGGGTATGACGTATGTACATGTATATCCAAGTATTAGTATTCATTTACTTATCTCGCCTGCATGTCCTGTGGCATAGGTCTATGATGAACCTTCCGTCCACACTCCGTCTACCAAACGGAAAACTATCCCGAAAAAGTCAATATGCCTGAGATTATTACTTTGACCCGACGCAAGTCCGAGCTTGTCTTGAAGGATATGTCGAACCCAAGGCAAATGATCTGACGCGCCATGCAATGGAGCAAAGCAATCATGATCAACTTCTTAGTGCAGATCTTACACACGTGGAAATCCCTACCGTATATAACTCCGGCAATCTCCTGCAGAGAGAGGGAACGATAAGTCATCCAATAATCATGTGAGACACAACAAGGTGCACAGGTTGACTTACGAACGAGAACGGCGTTCCATCCACCACTCGTATCGTGAATGAGTGCAGTGAAGAAAGGTTCTCCCATGCAGGATCACCCAACATGTCTACCAAGATAGATAGAGCTTCTTGCCAATCATCTGACAACGTAACCAAGAATGATAGCACCTCGAGAGCCGGTGGCATGTGCCTCAAAGTGTAATTCAGAGATGTGTCCATGTCATCTTCAATCACGGCTTCCTCATCAACATGGAAGTGCAGTTCCGTGATGGCAGACTCAATTAGCCAATCACTCCCTTCGTAGAACCAAGCCTCGTCCAGAGTCCCATATTCCATCGTAAGTATGCGCAAGCACACCATATTAGCGACTCCGATAGGTTGCAGATCCCCATCACAGTCAACCACACTAAGTCGAGACACTTTCAGCTCGAACTCCTGCTCAGGTTCGGCGCCCATTGGAGGGGGGTCCTCGAGCTCGCATGAATGGAAAGATAGATCCATGAGCGATGGCAATGACGCAATCATACTCCAGTGTTCTGTCTCCACAACATAGTTTGAGAAGTGGAGCTCACGGATGTTCTTCATGAGTGTCGCTGCAGAAATGTGCTTCTTCAAAGTAAACGAATCGACCGCAAATGAGTCGTGTACGGAGCGGGCTAGTGGATTCGTGAAATGACAGGCCTTCACTGTCTGAGCGAGCGCGAGCGCGAGAGGTTGCTTCTCTGAAATCTGCGTGAATAGCATGGATCCAAGTGACACCTTGTACCTGAGGGCGGTGTCTGCTCGGGAAACAAAGCTAGCAACTTCCACAGCCTCGAAAACGCGTGGAAGGGAGACGTTGGCGAAGAACTTGCAGACATGAGAAAGCCTGTGGAATGTCTGGAGTTTTTCGAGTGGCAGACGCTGGTTGGATGGGGCGATGCATTCAAAGACTTGAAGGTAGATCTCGTTCGGTATGATGGGTAATACTCTGTCGTCCCTCCGTCTCTCGGGGGCTGAATACATAAAACGGATGAGATGCAAATTGCAAGGTGAAAACATACCAGCTGGCGCTGGTTGGGGGGCGAAGCCCCCCAAACCCCCCTGTGTGAAGATGCTAATTTTATTTTTTCATGAAAACTCTTAATATCTTACCTTGATATATCTCACACAAATTTAATTATGTTCTCAAATACAATCAACTTAGACAAAGACAAATGATATTGCAAACTGAAGTTGAAAAATATAGTAAATAGTTAAAGTAATCCTCTAAGTACTTTGGTGAAAACAATGTTTGTAGTCTTGGTATTTTGCTGATCAGGAGGGAAAATTGCTCGTATGTGATGAGGGTGAGTGCACCGAGATAGTGCAACATACAGTTGTCCATGAGAAAATATAGGTGTACGTAAATCTAATCCTACATGCTGAACACTTTGACCTTGTGACTTGTTAATGGTCATAGAAAAAGCAACACAAACAGGAAACTGGAGGCATTTAAGTGGAATAGGACAATCCTCCTTGTTTGCCTCCAACATCATTCGTGGAATAAATACAATCTCAGGCTGATGATCTCCCTCATGATGTTCTTTATGAAGTACACGACATTGTAGAACATGTCTAGTGGAATTAACCAAGATCATCCGTGTACCATTATATAGACCTTGGTGTGGATTGAGATTCCTAAGCAGCATTAGGGGAACACCTTTTTTGAGTTCCAATTTGTGTAGTGGAAATCCAGTGGGATTTAGAGTATGAAGAAACTCTGAAGGAATATAGTCATATTCTTTTTTGGTGACAGAATCTGCACTGGTATAGACAATATTCTCTCCTGGAAAAGCAGATAAAATGGTTGAATTGATTTCATCAACATCTACATTTTTTGCAGAGAGAATAGTATGATCCAAAAAGTAATGATCCGGAAGAGGTTCAACATGTGCAGGACCAAGAACATCATGATATATTGCATCAATTAAACCTTGCACAGTATTTTCAGGACATTGTATGTATACAGGGAGATCAACTTGACATTCTGCATTTAGATCTTGTCCTGTACCAAGCTGTAGTAGATAATTTGCAAACTCATCACTAACAGCATCTCTTCCTAGACGCATATTTGTTTGTAAATGGAATATTCGTACTCTTTGCCATAAATGTGATCGACAGAGAGTTGCTCCAACAATCTGTTCACGTGATCCATGTGGAATTACAGGCAAAGTTTGTTGAAAGTCACCTCCAAAAAGAATAGAAATCTTTCCAAAGTCAATATTGGTGTCCAACAAATCCCGCAAGCTGCGATCAACACATTCAATAACATATCTGTGTTGCATAGGAACTTCATCCCATATGATAAGAGATGTTTCACGAAGAAGATCATGCCAAGGATCACCCTTTTTGATATTGCAGGTGCTAAATTCATTGATAGAGATAGGTATCTTAAAGCGGGAATGAGCTGTACGTCCACCTGAAAGAAGAAGTGATGCAATGCCTGATGAGGCTATACAAAGCACAATTTTTCCCTGAGCACGTACAGCAGCAGCAATGAGATTGCATATATAGGTCTTGCCACAACCTCCTGCACTATGAACAAAGAATGCACCACCATTGTTTGCATTAACACTATCCATGATAGCATTATATAGCTGTAGTTGTTC
>JBBPMT010000692.1:0-12413 GCA_038090455.1 Garcileccinum viscosum | reverse complement strand
AAAAAAAAAAAAACATTGCTATTTTATTGAAAAAGCCCCTATCTGAGATTGAAAAAGTCGGTTATTTCATTTCAGAGTCTTGATAAAAGTGATAGCCCTGATTTTTCTCTATATCTTTGATATGAACATCTTGTAGAAATGACCAGTCAAAACAGCCACTATCTATCTGAATTGACCTGAATCCCATCTACGCACCCGTAGATGTGGAAGCATATACCCGTAGATGTGGAAGCATATACCCTAGGTTGGGAAAGCCCCGACTACGCCATGATTACCATGAATATTCAGTAAGAAGATACTCCTCTTCTAATTAGGTCTCGCCGAAATTATAATACTTTATCCGGGGACATAAGTTGCGATATGTCGTCATGGCTGCTATAAAAATGCCACCCCATGTTAGTAATTAATTTTAAAAGTCTATATCCATTAGGATTAATGAACGGTACAACAAGTAATTAATCCGTAAATAGCTAAATGAAGTGTGAGAAAATACAGGGTCTAAATACCCCTTAATTCCCACATAATGTCAGCCGTGTGTAGTTCATTACATATCATGTGAACTTTTATTGTTGATTGGTCAGTAATCGTTCACACGTTAGTAATGACGTGAGAACATGTACCTTAATCGATACTCTTTTCGTACATAAGATGCTTTGTCATCACTTACGCTGTATGGTATATAACCACAGCTGAAATGACTGAGGAGGCCTCACCGCCGAAATATTCCCCCTTGTTGTGAACGACTAGGGTTTATATTATTTCAGCCAGTCTTCTCTACCTAGACAACTAGCTATTTGTCTTTCCTCCCCCCACTTATCACGACCACGGACAGACATTGAGTCTGCAATCAAGTGCCGATCAAAACATTGTTTATCCTGACGAGAGGCATAACCCCGCACAGCACGTTCGAACGCAAGAGGATCCAAGTAGTCGACATGAGGGGGGTAGAACATGAGGGGTTTGCTGTGGATAAGTTTATCTCGGGCAACATCTCGATTGCATCCAATCGCATGGACATCCAACCAAGTGCGAGACTCACAAAGGGAATCAAGTTCGGTGATGCACACATATCGATCCTTGGGTAAGTCAGACAGGGACTCTCCCGTGAGATAGAAAACAGGGACATCATGAGTGGACAGTTGATTGAAATCAGCCAACGATGAGACATATGCCCTGTGAAAACAGGAATGGACCGGCTCGCTGTCTTTCACAGTTCGTCCGAGAATGTTGTAACCCCAGATGATAAAAGCATGAATTTCTGCCACGAAACGTTGAAGCCCTCTTGTAAATTCCACAGCATCGCGATAGGACATGATATTGTGAGCGATGATGAAAAGGGTGTCCTCGGTGTGTGCAACAGCGATGGAGAGGCATTTGTAAGGACCGGGAAAAACAGCTTGAAGTTCTTCGTACAGTTGCAGAACACGGTGTCGATAAAGATCCACCTCCTGGCGCCACGAAGTAGTGATTGTACCCTTGATTTGACCGTGGGTTGGAAGCTGTGGATATCGGTAAAAGTCACTGTCCTTGAAGCGATGAGAGACAATGGATTGGGGAAGAAGAAAGCGATGGTGTTCTCGAACAATGATATAGGCCAGATAGGAATGTTCGGGGTCAAAAACGTGAGGTAACAAGCTGATCTCATGGGGACCCCATGATCCATCAGCACGAGGGAAAGGAACTTCTTCCTTGGAAACAGGTCGGGGAATATAGGGAGTGTTCTTTGAAAGAACAACGGTGCCGTCATATAAAGTGGACCATTTGTGAAAGTCAACATGACAAAGAGTGGCTATAAACAAATATGTGAGGATGATTGAAGACAAAGAAAGAAAAGAGCATACACGTGGACATGGAAAGGAGAAAGAGTTAAGAGTTGCGAGTAGCTGGTGGTCAAGCAACGAGGAAAGGTCAAGATGGACAATATACCAAATACATCCAGCACCTCCCACGTGTCAAAGCACATGGAAGATGTGTATGGATTAGACTTACATGGATGCCCCGAACCATGGAAACAAAATCGATGCAAAGGAACGAAGTTTACATGCACATTCGCCTTATCACTGCTGATCACTAGTACTGAGCGTTCGGATTACTCTAACAGTTACATAGTACGAATAACAGTTGATGACAAATGAGTATCTAATGACAAACTTGAACTGATGCTAGAAATAAAATAAGAGTACTGATGGACATACCAACAACCCTACACTATTCGAAGCTAGAGGGAAAAATGGTGAGAGCATGATATGCAGAAAGTGATGCAGTTTACCTCGGAAGAATGCTGTCTTGTTCGTAAAGGAACCAGTATACACCAATGACAAAAAGGAGGAGTGGAGAATCTTCGACGATATTTGCCAGAAAATTGACATAATGCTCTAGATGCAACGCTCCCTCCAGCTGCTCGCACGAGACAACACGGCGTAAAGTGTGCAAGACAAGAGTGAGGGATGATGGATGGTTCCAAAGGAGAAATAGGAGCGAGGCGACACTCGAGGGATGGGTGCAGAGAGAAGGGAATATATCAAAGTGGTGCTGGAGCGATGGAATGAAACATGTCGGGCAAACGGGAATATTGGCATGGTGAAGCAATGAAATAAAAGACTGGTAAGCAGCTGGATTGAGATGAAATGGGGAACAAGAAACCACACTGCCGTGATCGGCGACTACGCACGAGCGATGATAAAAAAGTGTAGAGGGACATTCGGTAGCTGCGTAAAGGAGGTAGTCATCAAAATGCTGGAGAAATTCAGACGGTAGAGGTAAGGAAATCTGATCAACGTGTGCGAGTAGTTCAAGGGAAGGTGAAATAAAAGCAGACTTCGGACGATGGAAAACCAAAGGAAAGATGAGGGGAACAGGACGGGAGGATGATACGTCCGCAGAAGAAAATGGATTGGGTCTGGAGTGCTTGAAAGAAGCATCAGAAAGAGTGTGCAAAGTGGCCGGGGAAGGGACAGGACTTGCAGGAGTTGGATCTAAAAGACTACTACCCAAGATGACAAGGGAATACACGGAGAGAAATTTTGATACTCACTGTGATCATCGGGTAATAGTATAGGGAGCGAATAGGTTCGAAGAATTTGGGAGAGACCTCCTGCCGGAGATGGAAGCAGATTGTCGAAAAATGTTGCCAGGATGATAGAAGGAAATCGGGCTGAGAAGCGTGGGTGGACCAGGAGGAGTATGAGGAGCAGGTTGAAAAGCCTGAAAATATTGTTGGCAATGAAGAAAGCGAACCTATTGGGTGACTGACCGTGTGGAATTGCTGCAGCAATCGATAGCTCGCAGTCAATGATCGCTCTACTTGGGACATGGCCCGCTTGGTTCTCGCCATTTATACTTTGGCATTTTCGATGGCATCGGATAGTTCTTGTATTTGGCGAGAAATGGCATCCGCAGAGCCCACAGCAGCGTTGTTCTCCCTAACCAAGGTCTGTATAAGAATACTTGTAGATGAGGTGAAACTGCATACATGGTGAATACAAGGGGAAATGTAAAGGCAGCGGTGGCAAGTGTGGAGGCGGATGCTTTATCTCTTCGGTAGAGTAAGGTACGGCAGCAAAGAAAAGTCGAAACTGCATAAACAATATCGCCATATTGATCGATTTGACAGCGAAGTAGAGAATTATCGACGAAGTATGATTTATTATCGGCGAGTTTGGAGCCAAGAAGCAACTATGTGGGCCGATCGACCTGCCACAAAGTGTCTCATTAATATTAGGCTGACATGAAAAAGGAAATCAATGATGTAGATCGAACACACACCATTAATGGCGAGCCCATGACCAGGACTGGAACAGGCTGTTTCATATGATGAAGAAGGATGCAATGATGTGCGCAGTAGGAAAAGGATACTAAACATGTTCGAAATAGAAGAGGGTATGTTAGCAAAGCCATGTGGCGAATGGAAACTTGTCTGTGTTCAAGAGAAAAAGAAAACCATCCACGTCGTATAATCCACTTGGTTACTAGCAGCGTTCACGCCGCCGCAAAGAGGTGGTCAAATTAGAGTGAAACTGATCAGTACGGATCACAGGATCCAAAAAGGAAGTCGTGCAAGTACTGATCACGCGAGTAGTAAGAAGGCAACGTACCACCAGCTTTCGAACATTTATAGATAAGCTAGGTAGATTATTGATCGCTAACCTGACGAACCTGATCTAATCAACCGAACCTAATGGGGCTTCGCCCCCTTCCCTCGCTGCACTCAAGGGGGCCCCCAACCGACTTAACCAGTTAACAACCTAATTTATATAGAATTAGCAACAACTCATCCTCGTGTACAATATGTTGCTTCTGAAACTACTCTGCGGCATGCCACGATGACCTGAGACAATCAAATACTTATGATTTGAAATAAAAGAACAGATGACGAGATGTCAAAGATGCTTATGTCTAGCACACGTTGGAGCAAGGAACAAACCAAGCTGCAGGTTCAGAGGTCGACCACTGCAGTGCCAGAAGTGTAGGCGGACTCTGATGTCGATATTGTGCCCATGTGGTCATGGGGATCATGGCGGAATTGATCGTTGATGCCAGAGCCTTGTGAATGTCAAGAAAAGCCGCGAGAGATTACGCTCAATAAATCATCAAACTTAGAGAATGAGTTGCTTAGATAATCCATTGTTGTTCTAATCTTTGCTGGACGGCTCCTCGTGCAGAATTGTTCAAGTTCGCCATCATGGTCACGCCCCCAAGCTCAAGCAATGTGCCTGTTTCTTTTGGGACCCCAGTACACACTCGCAGCTTGACTACTGGATACCTTAACTGGAAACATCACTCATGAGATGAGATCTATAGAACCATGTCAAGTGAAATGGCACCTTTCTTTCTTGGTCCCATGCCGCCTCAAGAGTTTCTTTCTGATTTCCTTCCCAGTTCAGAGCCTTCCCGCTTTCAAGCAGGCATGTTTGATCATCTAGCAAGCATTCGGAATGAAGGTGCTATGTACGAGATATTTGTAAGTAATTGAAATGCTTTCATTTTTCTAGGTAGTGAATGAAGAGAAACCTTAGATGAATATCGTTCAGCCGCACCTCAACACACTCTATATTCGTGAAACATCACGCTCGCCAGACAAGGCAGTCACCGAATATCCAGTTTCCTTATCGCCCGATTGCACGGTTTATGATCAAGTGAATGAAAATGTTACCGAAGCTAACTCCAGCAAGAGCGACATCTATATCGAATTCAAAAGCAGGGCAGAGGAGGACGGCTTCCTGACCAATATCAAAAATGAAGAACCATCTGTTTCAAACCCTACGCCATTCATGAGCCAAACAACCAAAGGGATCTCAACAGCCGGTCAGATTACTGCATACGCGGCTTTGCAACTAGATTCCCAGTATCGCACACATGTTTTCAGCATGCTCATCGTCAAGGACTATGCACAGCTCATACGATGGGATTGGAGTGGCGCGATTGTCACTGCGCCTATTTACTATCAATGAGATCCAGCGCTATTGGATTTTTTCACTCGCTACGATCAAGCAGAGAGAGCTGTGCGAGGACACGATTCCAGTGTTCACAAAGCAACACCAACAGAGACTCTCAAAGCCACCCACGCAGACAAGAAATTTCATATCGATCAACAGCTCCTTGTGGTCACCATCCCTCTTCAAGGTGAAGAGTCAGATCGCGGCGAGTATGTCATCAAACCACCTGTTGCCTGTCCTTACACACCTCCCGGCCATGCAACCCGCACCTCAATTGCATACGATATCCAAAAAAACTGTATCGTCTTCTTCAAGGATTCCTGAAGGGTCGCGTGCAATGGAATATTGAAGGAGAGTGAGGTGTACAAGATTCTCAATAGTGCCCGCATGTGCAATGTACCTCGCTGCTCAGCTTCTGGGGACGTTGGTGAAGACATCTATCACTTGACATATACCAGCCGATATGCGGGTGCGCATTGGGCGCTCAAGTCTGCGCATGACTTAACTCCCCATCGGCACCATCGACTGATTCTTGATGATATTGGTGAAAGTCTGGAAACCTTCAAATGCAGCAAGGACATGGTGCGCGCCGTTCTTGCAGCTTTGAATGGTATGTATCTGGCCCTCTACTTTTGTTAGCTGTTGGCCAACTATTTCTAGCCCACAAAGAAGCCTACTGGAAATGCGGAATCCTTATCGCGACATGAGCCCTAGCAATATACTACAAACGGACTGTGGTGACTTCGAAGGTGGACTACTCATCGATTGGGACCTTTGTAAAGTAGTCGATCCAAACGACCCGCTTGCAGGGTGTGCTCGCCAGTCTACTCGTACGGTATGTCACTGAATTTGATTCTTCCACCTGGTACGTTTAATGAGAAAGTTGATTTGCAGGGTACCTGGCAGTTTATGGCTGCGGACCTCATCGAGAACCCCAAGATCAACCAGACATTCATCCATGATATCGAGTCTGCCTTCTTTGTCTTGTTGTGGATGAGCATCGTTTACATCAAATCCAGCTGGGATCGAGAGCGCAGATCGAGCTTTGTTAGCACGATCTTCCATCCAAAGGTTTTTGGGGGCTCTGGGGAATCAACGAAGACTATGTTCATGTGCTCTGACGAAGGACTGCACTCGCTCAACCTTTACAACAACAAGCCTCTCACCCGACTGCTGCGCGTTTTGAAGGAGTTGCTTGCTATATGTCATAAAGAGCGGCCAGAGAAGACACCGGACAACAACAGGTTCAGCATAAAGAATATGCTCAAACAAGCCCTTGGCGAGAATGCTCAGGCAACCAAAACAGCTTCGACATCGGGATATGCGAATGAATCATCAAGAGAAGACAAGGAATACCAAGAGCGACTCAAAGACTATGATACTCGCATGGCAGCCCTCAAAAACCACAATACCATTATCTGGGTCATCGCTCAGACCATCAATACCGACGATGGACACTCTCTTTGGCCGGCTAGTGAACCTGCCAAAAAGCAAGAGTTTGTTCTGTCACACGTAGAGAAACAACATGTGCGCTCAAGTTCCAAAAGATGCAGGGAAGCTGCAGAGGAATACGAAAGCGAAAATATGTTGCTGGCAGAGCGAGAAGGAAAGGGTGAGAGGTTAGTTTAATAATTGGGTTCTTCTACATTACAATGTGGAACATGCTTCATTTGGTGGACGTGAAGTTATGCGTGTGCTCTTGACAGCAACCCCGATGAGGCAGAGCAAATGGAGGAGCATGGGCTGGTGGAGTGACCGGTCACCCACTGTTAGGATCGTAGATTAGTGTCGTGGTATTACAAGGTGGAGCGATCTACACTGCATCATGGGTTGGCTGCATGTGGTGGGGAGGCAGAAAAAGTGGCATGCGTGTATAAAAGATGAAAAAGAAACCTCTAATACAGAGACAATTACGGAATAGGCTGACTATATACATATTTAAGCTGCAATATAAACACATACTAAACATGACGGGATCGAGACTGATGCAGAGATTATGGATAGAGATTATTTAAATGACCAGGGGGAAAGGGTGAAAACTGGGAGTCGTGGTTGTGGCACACAGTGCTTGCATGAACTTTCGAACCTGGGGCATTTTGAGCATGCTGCCTACGAGTCTGTAACTGGGTCCTCAACCAATCTCGGCGGGTGAGGAATGCCTTTGTAACATCGTTGGCGATCCTGCTGAGGTGAAGCTGGAACCAACACTCGTTGGAGTTGGTCCATTGTCCCACCCAGCGATCACTGCCAAAGAAAACATCCTCCGGAGGCCATAGTGTGCGTCCAGCAGAGCGACCGATAAGTATCTCGATTTCGTCTGCGGACACATCATCATCATATAAACCATATCCGACTTGCGATGCCAAGGGGCTGGGACCGTTGAGGACAGCTTTAATTGGATTGTCTTCGGTGTATCGGATATGGTCATCGGACAGATAGTGTAGGGCGATGTGCCAAACATGACCACCCCGGGTGAGGAACCGGCGGGAGTTTGGACAAGAAAGTAGTGCACGAAGATTGAATACGTACTGCTCATAGACATTGGGATCAGAAGGATCCAGAGGAGCGAGGCGGAAGGGTGGGAGAGGAGGGGACAGTGGAGGGAACACAGTGAGGGTCCGGAATTCGAGCCCACCTGCAAGAAGACATGGAAGAATGTCGTGCAGCAGGCAATCAGGATACTGAAGAGCCCACAAGCAGACGCGGCACTCTGTTTGGGGTGGGAACTGCAAATGGCCTGCAAATGCAACATTGGACCAGCTTGGAATGATGAGGGGATCTGGGAGAAAAAACATGCCCTCCGGGAACTGCCTAAGCAACCAGTCCAAGGCGGATGTGTTAGCATTGGTGCTAGGAGTGGGCGCTGACGATGCAACCGGAGATGGAGGTAGAACTACCACCACGTCCTAAAAAAAAATTAGATACAAATCGAGCGGAGTGACAAAGTACACACCTCTTCGCACTGGATGGATGTATCGGAACGGATATCGAGAGCAGCCGGGTGCACATCTACTGTGGAACTTGGCATGGCAGGTGATCGGGCTGGGGCTGACACTTGAGGCTCAGCAGGTGCCATGTCCAAGTCCTAACAAAAATTAAACCTCGATAAAACAAAAAGAAAAGAACTCACACCTCGTTGCGTTCAGCAGGTGGAATAAGCTTGGTGGAATCGATCGGGGCATCCACATTCGCTACTGCTATGTCCTGGGGAGGGGATGGATTGTTGAGGGATGCAGCACCGACAACGCTATGTTGGTCAGGGCCAAGTTGTGAAGAGTCAACTGGGGCACCGGAGGAGAGGTCGAGATTATCGGGACCACTGTCCATGGTTGCCATTGTTACATCCTGGGGAGGAGATGGATCGTTGAGGGATGGAGCACCGACAATACCGTGTCGGTCAGGGCCGGGTTGTGGAGAGTCGACCGGGGAACTGGAGGAGAGGTCGAGATTATTGGGACCACTGTCCACGGTCGCCATTGCTATATCCTAGGGAGGAGCTGGATTGTTGAGGGATGGAGCACCGACAACGCCATGTTGGTCAGGGCCGGGTTGTGGAGAGTCGACCGGAGAACTGGAGGAGAGGTCGAGATTATCGGGACCACTGTCCACGGTCGCCATTGCTACATCCTGGGGAGGAGCTGGATCGTTGAGGGATAGAGCACTGACAATGCCGTGTTGGTCAGGGCTGAGTTGTGGAGAGTCGACCAGGGCACCGGAGGAGAGGTCGAGATTCTGAGAACCACTGTCCACGGTGGCCTTTGTTACATCCTGGGGAGGAGATGGATCATTGAGAGATGCAGCACCGACAACACCGTGTTGGTCAGGGCTGAGTTGTGGAAAATTGACTGGGGCATCGGAGGAGAGTTCGAGATTCTCGGGACCTCTGTCCACGATCGCCATTAGTGCATCCTAGGGAGGGCGTAAATTGTTAAGCAAGGGAATAATGTGAAAATACTCACTTGGTCAGATGAAATATCTGCACTCGGCAGAGTAGATGGACCTGTTTGAGGTTCATCACTACAGCCCAGTTGGTTGGATATGACCATGCAACCATCGTCCAAGTCGAATGCAGAGTCTTCGTCGGAGTCGCCCATATACAAGATGGCGATGTCGCCAGTTGGTTTCTTTACCAGTTCGTCTCTGTATAAATGGACCCAGTTGCCATACTGCCCCTTCGTTATAGGCTTTCAGCGACCATTCTTCTCCAAAAAGTACTTTTGCTTCGCTTTTTGGATGGAAGGGGCAGGAGGACAAGTGAGCCGGCGATCCTCGCGCACCGGATAGTTTCCCCTCTTGCGGGAAGATCCAAATGTTGGATGGACCTGTGGATGGGGCGCATCCATGTCTTTAGCACCCAGAAGGCGAGGGTTGAGATGCGATTCGCCTTCGTGGTGCACATAGTGGACTGGGACGCGGTGATCGAGATAGCGAATGATATCGTCGATGGCGATGGTTGTGAGGTCGATGACAACGCCATGCAGAGGGATTCCGGAAGATCCAGACCAGGAAAGAAGATCGCGAAGGTTGTGGGAAGGTGAGACTGAAGGGAAATGAGATGAAGCGTAAATGGCCAGGGCGATTACCTCCAGCAGGACTGCGCCAAGTCACTGGAAAATGGCGATGAGCTCATTCCGGTTACTGTGGGGCTCCAAGATGTTTTTCGATGGCAACCGGGAAATAGATGAATGGAAAGAAGCCAGTGGATAAATGGAAGGAATTTCTTGAGCGATAGTGGACAATGCCATAAATGAAGGGATGACGGTGCAGGAAGCTTTATCAGTAAGGCGGAAGGGATGACTTTGGGTGATCAGATGGTGGGGCTCGTATGAGAATAGCTGAAGTATCAGCCATTGATACTGCTCTGGCGCAGCGGTTGTGATTCCCAGAACGTATGAAAACCAAGGTCGAAGAGGGTCTGGGTAGTTGGGAACATCCAATGGAACCTTGAATTGCTCGGCCTTGTTGATATCAACCAAAGGTGGAGGCGGTGAATTGAGGGAGACAAGCATAAACTGCCTGCCGGAGGGACACGCAAAGACAGGTGTGAGCTGCCGGCGAGTGCACAGATCCTTGATGTCAGCGAGTGAAATCATTGCAGAGGAGAGTGAGAAGTCAAAACTAGAATGAAGAATCTGAAGATTGGACGCTGTCCACAATCCACAAGATGCGACGCGCGAGTCCGATTAAAACTCAGACGCCCACAACAATGGGACGGTGAAATGCAGTTGTGGTGGACGGCAGTGAACAATAGAAGTCTCGGTGCGTACACGCCCCAGAGTAGAAATGGGTAACATCACGAAGAATGAGAGAGCTACAAGGAAAAAAGGAGTGGGACGGGGAGTGGTGGGATGGTAAAAAAAAACGGCGTTCACACCGCCAGCTGAAACTGAGACGAGAGAATGATCAGTGGAAATGAAACCCCGTGAGAAGAGCGAGAGGACTGTATCAGTCAGGCTCGTTCTATTCCGCAAGGGCTGTTTCAATCACCTAGAAGAATAGGGCAAAAGCATGCCACAGCACAAGCATGAAAAGAGGCAAAAGATTAGTGACTCACCTGGCCGCTCAGAAACCTTATCGCCGGAAATAGTAGGTATTAGTAGACGAAGGAGCAGCGTTCACGCCACTAGTAGATGGAAGAAAGAGGGAATGCGTAGAACGTGAATGTGTAACTCCGCAAGCAGCGCGGCCACGTGATCCAGGATTATTAACAGGCAGCATTCAAGACGGCGCACCTGAACGCTTGAACACGTGCCAAGTATGGGGTTAGGCGGTTTCGCGTGGCATGCATGCTGGGGAAGGAAGAAAACATGGTGGCGAGTCTGAGTACAGATCAAGGGACATGTAACCTACTGGAGCCGATGCTTTGCAGTTGTATTCATGCTAGGACGTCCGCTGGAGTTGGTTTCCTCATCGTTTTATCCATTCTTTGCACGCCAGCTGCAACATCTAATGCAGTGTAAGTGGAATATACACATGTTCGTCTATAAGTGTATCCGACACGTATCTTGAGTCTGCATTGGCACCGAAGACATTGCATTCGCAAGATTGGGTAGTGTGTGCTACCATGGGGGCAGTGAGGTTGACGATAATGCGAAAAGAGCGGAGCAGAGGTGGAGGAAGTGTATATCTCCGAGGAAGACAAGATGGACAAATGCAAAAGGTTCGCATCGTTTCTGCGCTCACTCCGATCTCGAGATTTGCTTTCCTCATGCAAAAGTAGCGGCGGCACTGGCACTAGTGGGTCATCTTCATCGCAAGGAATAATGCTCCTTTCTTTACACAACTAGAGCAGTGTGGACAAAAGCAATCGTTTCATCTCTTACGAGGTGGGTCTGCATCGTTCGAGTGGAGAGGACGTGGACGGCTAGTAACATCGACTGGGGTACACACCGGAGATGCGATGGTGTAAAGCATTAATTTTGTTCCATCAACTTCATTTTCATGTGCTAGATGAGGGCACAGCGACAGTCTATCTTTCTTAGCTTCATTGCATATACGTTTCGTCAAGGTCTGCTGGGTCGCACAAAGGTTTCTTTGGCATCGTGACCGCTCGACCGGAGCTATGGGAGGTTAAAAAAGAAGGTAGGACAGCGTCCATGTAGTGTTTGACATACACTCGGAATGTGTTTGCAGAGGTCAGGTGTATGCAGACACGAAGAATACTGCAGCTTAGACCTGCGTCTATACCTGCCCGCAGGAGCACTTGATCTTATGCATTTCAATGGCGCGTTCCAAGTATTGATCTGATGGAGCGAAGAAGAACAATGGCTTGCCTGTATGAATAGACGGGAAAATAAATAAAAAAGACAAGGGTAACGCACTAATTGTGCCTGCGTGTATTTTTTCTTTCGGATCATTAGTATCCCATGACTCTACCAACGACCAACAAGAATGGTCTGTCAAGGGGTATGCCCAAACCAGAAAAAGTCGCCAGTAAGTGGATGGATTAAAAACCAGATGCGAATAAGGCTTAGAAGA
>JBBPMT010000690.1:0-12459 GCA_038090455.1 Garcileccinum viscosum | reverse complement strand
TTACCACTATTTGGCATATTTTACAGTGCAAAACTTACTCTCTATTACATGCAGAGCAGAATGAAGAATGAATGGACATGAAATTATCAGCATCACCACTCTCTACCATATTTCACAATGCACAACTCACTTCCTATCATTTGCAAAGCAGAATGGAGAATAAATAAACATGGAATCATCAGCATCAATACTATCTGCCACATTTCACAATGCACAACTCACTTCCTGTCATTTGAAGAGCAGAATGGACAATGAATGAACATGAAACCATCAGCATCACCACTCTCTGCCACATTCCACAATGCACAACTCACTCTCTGTCATGTGCAGAGCAGAATGGAGAATGAATGGACATGGAATCATCAGCATTTCTACTGTGTGCCACATTCCACAATGCACAACTCACTTCCTGTCATTTGCAGAGCAGAATGGAGAATGAATGGACATGGAATCATCAGCATTTCTACTCTCTACCACATTCCACAATGCACAACTCACAAACTGTCATTTGCAGAGCAAAATAGAGAATAAAGGGTCATGGAATCATCAGCATCACTACTCTCTGTTACATTTCACAATGGACAACTCACTCTCTGCCATTTTGAGAGCAGAATGGAGAATGAATGGACATGGATTCATTAGCATCACCACTGTCTGTGACATTTCACAATGCACAACTCACTTCCTGTCATTTGCAGAGCAGAATGGAGAATCAATGGACATGGAATCATCAGTGTCACCACTCTCTGGCACATTCTGCAATACACAACTCACTCCCTGTCATTTACAGAGCAGAATGGAGAATGAATGGACATGCAATCATTAACATCACCACTCTCTGCAACATTCCACAATGAACAACTCACTTTCTGTCATTTGCAGAGCAGAATGAAGAATGAATGGACATGAAATCATCAGCATCATCACTCTCTGCTGCATTGCACAATGCACAACTCACTCTCTGTCATTTGCAGAGCAGAATGGAGAATGAATGGACATGGAATTATCAGCATCACCACTCTCAGCTGTATTCCACAATATACAACTCACTCTCTGTCATGTGCAGAGCAGAATGGAGAATGAATGGACATGGGATTATCAGTATTTCTACTCTCTGCTGCATTCCACAATGGACAACTCACAAACTGTCATTTGCAGAGCAGAATGGAGAATAAATGAACATGGAATCATTAGCATCACCACTCTCTGTTACATATCACAATGAACAAGTCACTTCCTGTCATTTGCAGAGTAGAATGGAGAATGAATGGTCATGGAATCATTAGCATCACCACTGTCTGTTACATTTCACAATGCACAACTCACTTCCTGTCATTTGCAGAGCAGAATGGAGAATGAATGGACATTGAATCATCAGTGTCACCACTCTCTGGCACATTCCACAATACACAACTCACTCTCTGTCATGTGCAGAGCAGAATGGAGAATGAATGAACATGGAATCACTAGCATCACCACTGTCTGGTACATTTCACAATGCATAACTCACTTCCTGTCATTTGCAGAGCAAAATGGAGAATAAATGGACATGGAATGATCAGCATCACCACTCTCTGTGATATTTCACAATGCACAACTCACTTTCTGTCATTTGCAGGGCAGAATGGAGAATGAATGGACATGAAATCATCAACATCAGCACTCTCTATTAAATTCCACAATGCACAACTCACTCTCTGTCATGTGCAGAGCAGGATGCAGAATGAATAAAAATGAAATCATCAGCATCACAACTCTTTGTTTCATTCCACAATGCACAACTCACTTCCTGTCATTTACAGAGCAGAATGGAGAATGAATGGACATGGGATCATCAGCATCACCACTCTCTGCTACATTCCACAATGCACAACTCACTCTCTGTCATTTACAGAACAGAATGGAGAATGAATGGTCATAGAATCACCAGCATTTCTACTCTCTGCCACATTCTACAATGCACAACTCACTTTCTGACATTTGCAGAGCAGAATGGAGAATGAATGGACATGGAATCATCAGCATTTCTACTCTCTACCACATTCCACAATGCACAACTCACAAACTGTCATTTGCAAAGCAAAATGGAGAATGAATGGACATGGAATCATCAGCATCACCACTCTCTGTTATATTTCACAATGGACAACTCACTCTCTGTCATTTTCAGAGCAGAATGGAGCATGAATGGACATGGAATCATTAGCATCACCACTGTCTGTTACATTTCACAATGCACAACTCACTTCCTGTCATTTGCAGAGCAGAATGGAGAATCAATGGACATAGAATCATCAGTGTCACCAATCTCTGGCACATTCCACAATGCACAACTCACAAACTGTCATTTGCAGAGTAGAATAGAGAATGAATGGACATGTAATCATCATCATCACCACTCTCTGTGATATTTCACAATGCACAACTCACTTTCTGTCATTTGCAGGGCAGAATGGAGAATCAATGGACATGGGATCATCAACATCAGTACTCTGTACTACATTCCACAATGGACAACTCACTCTCTGTCATGTGCAGAGCAGAATGGAGAATGAATAAAAATGAAATAATCAGCATCATCACTCTTTGTTTCATTCCACAATGCACAACTCACTTCCTGTCATTTACAGAGCAGAATGGAGAATGAATGGACATGGGATCATCAGCATTACCACTCTCTGCTATATTCCACAATGCACAACTCACTCTCTGTCATTTACAGAGCAGAATGGAGAATGAATGGACATGGGATCATCAGCATCACTACTTTCTGCCACATTCCACAATGCACAACTCACTTCCTGTCATTTGCAGAGCAGAATGGAGAATCAATGGACATGGAATCATTAGCATTTCTACTCTCTACCACATTCCACAATGCACAACTCACAAACTGTCATTTGCAAAACAAAATAGAGAATGAATGGACATGGAATCATTAGCATCACCACTGTCTGTTACATTTCACAATAGACAACTCACTCTCTGTCATTTTCAGAGCAGAATAGAGAATGAATGGACATGGAATCATTAGCATCACCACTGTCTGTTACATTTCACAATGCACAACTCACTTCCTGTCATTTGCAGAGCAGAATGGAGAATCAATGGACATGGAATCATCAGTGTCACCACTCTCTGGCACATTCCACAATGCACAACTCACAAACTGTCATTTGCAGAGTAGAATAGAGAATGAATGGACATGGAATCATCAGCATCACCACTCTCTATGATATTTCACAATGCACAACTCACTTCCTGTCATTTGCAGGGCAGAATGGAAAATGAATAAACATGGGATCATCAACATCAGCACTCTCTACTACATTCCACAATGCACAACTCACTATCTGTCATGCACAGAGTAGAATGGAGAATGAATGGACATGGAATCATCAGCATCACCACTCTCTATTATATTTCACAATGCACAACTCACAAACTGACATTTGCAGAGTAGAATAGAGAATGAATGGATGTGGAATCATCAGCATCACCACTCTGTGTGATATTTCACAATGCACAACTCACTTCCTGTCATTTGCAGGGCAGAATATAGAATGAATGGACATAGGATCATCAACATCAGCACTCTCTACTACATTCCACAATACACAACTCACTCTCTGTCATGTTCAGAGCAGAATGGACAATGAATGAACATGGAATCATCAGCATTATCACTCTCTGCCACATTGCACAATGCACAACTCACTTTCTGTCATTTACAAAGCAGAATGGACAATGAATGGACATGGAATTATCAGTGTCACCACATTTTGCTACATTTCACAATGCAAAACTCACTTCCTGTCATTTGCAGAGCAGAATGAAGGATGAATGGACATGGGATCATCAGCATCACCATGTTTTGCTACATTCCACAATACACAACGCACTCTCTATCATGTGCAGAGCAGAATGGAAAATGAATGGATATGGAATCATCAGCATTTCTACTCTCTGCTATATTCCACAATGCACAACTCACTTCCTGTCATTTGTAGAGTAGAATGGAGAATAAATGGACATGGAATCATCACCATCACCATCTTTTGCTATATTCCACAATGCACAACTCACTTCCTGTCATTTGCAAAGCAGAATGGAGGATGAATGGACATGAGATCATTAGCATCACCACTTTTTGATACATTCCACAATGCACAACTCACTCTCTATTATTTGCAGAGCAAAATGGACAATATATGGACATGGAATCATCAGCATCACTATTCTCTGCTATATTCCACAATGCATAACTCACTTCCTGTCATTTGTAGAGTAGAATGGAGAATGAATGGACATGGAATCATCAGCATCACCACTTTTTGCTATATTCCACAATGCACAACTCACTTCCTGTCATTTGCAGAGCCAAATGGAGGATGAATGGACATGGAATAATCAGCATCACCACTCTCTGCTACATTCCACAATGCCCAACTCACTTCCTGTCATTTGCAGAGTAGAATGGAGAATAAATG
Source organism: Garcileccinum viscosum (assembly GCA_038090455.1). Lineage (NCBI taxonomy): Eukaryota > Fungi > Basidiomycota > Agaricomycetes > Boletales > Boletaceae > Garcileccinum > Garcileccinum viscosum. The sequence goes on along the minus strand of JBBPMT010000690.1, from coordinate 7,969 downwards.
GACATGGAATCATCAGCATCACCAGTCTCTGCCATATTTCACAATGCACAACTCACTCTCTATCATTTGCAGAGTAGAAAGGAGAATGAATGGTCATGGAATCATCAGCATCACCACTTTTTGCTATATTCCACAATGCACAACTCACTCTCTATCATTTGCAAAGCAGAATGGAGAATGAATGGACATGGAATCATTAGCATCACCACTCTCTCTTACATTCCACAATGCACAACTCACTCTCTATCATGTGCAGAGCAGAATGGAGAATGAATGGAAATGCAATCATTAGCATCACTACTCTCTGCCATATTCCACAATGCACAACTCACAAGCTGTCATTTGCAAAGCAGAATGGAGAATGAATGGACATGGAATCATCAGCATCACTACATTTTGCTACATTCCACAATGCACAGCTCACTCTCTATCATTTGTAGAGCAGAATGGAGAATGAATGGACATGGAATCATCAGCATCACCACTCTCTGCCACTTTCCACAATGAACAACTCACTTCCTGTCATTTGCAAAGTGGAATGGAGAATGAATGGACATGGAATCATCAGCATCACCAGTCTCTGCCACATTCCACAATGCACAACTCACTCTCTATCATTTGCAAAGCAGATTGGAGAATAAATGGACATGGGATCATCAGCATCATCAGTCTCTGCCACATTTCACAATGCATCACTCACTTCCTGTCATTTGCAGAGTAGAATGGAGAATAAATGAACATGAAATCATTAGCATTACTACTCTGCCACACTCCACAATGTACAATTCACTTTCTATCGTTTACAGAGCAGAGTGGAGAATGAATAGACATGGAATCATCAGCATCACCACTTTCTGCCACATTCCACAATGCATAACTCACATGCTGTCATTTGCAGAGTAGAATGGACAATAAATGGACATGGAATCATCAACATCACCACTCTCTTCTATATTCCACAATGCACAACTCACATACTGTCATTTGCAGAGCAGAATGGAGAATAAATCAACATTGGATCATCAGCATTACCACTTTCTGCCACATTCCACAATGCACAACTCACTTCCTGTTATTTGTAGAGCAGAATGGAGAATAAATGGACATGGAATCATCAACATCACTACTGTCTCCCACATTCCACAATGCATAACTCACAAACTGTCATTTCCAGAGCAGAATGGAGTATGAATGAACATGGAATTATTAGCATTACCACTGTCTGCTATATTCCACAAAGCACAACTCACAAACTGTCATTTGCAGAGCAGAATAGAGAATGAATGGACATGGGATCATCCACATCACTGCTCTCTGCCACATTTTACAATGCACAACTCACAAACTGTCATTTGTAGAGCAGAATGGACAATGAATGGACAATGAATCATCAGCATCACCACTCTCTGCTACATTCCACAATGCACCACTCACTTTCTGTCATTTGTAGAGCAAAATGGAAAATAAATGGACATTGAATTATCAGCATCACCACTCTCTGCCACATTCCACAATGCACAACTTACTTCCTGTCATTTGCAGAGCAGAATGGAGAATCAATGGACATGGAATTATTAGCATTACCACTCTCTGCTACATTCCACAATGCACAACTCACTCTCTGTCATTTGCAGAGCAGGATGGAGAATGAATGGACATGGAATCATCAGCATCACCACTCTTTGCTACATTCCACAATGCCCAACTCACTTCCTGTTATTTGCAAAGTACAATTGAGAATGAATGAACATGGGAACATCAGGATTACCACTCTCTGCCACATTCCACAATGCACAACTCACACCCTGTCATTTCCAAACAACAGCCAAATTTATTGACTCATGCCATTCATATATATATTCATAATAACTCACTGGCTATATTTCATCAATGAGATCATCATCATTAGCTTTCATATTTCTCATGCAGGTCATCTCACCCAAAAGTGTGGAAACCATTTTGCCAATTCCCTGGGGTTTGTGACATTCAAGTTATTTACAGGAAATGTAGATTGCTGCAACTTGTCTATGTTCCATAGGATCCTTTTTTCCACCATAACATTAGTTTTTGAATCCTATTCAACTTTCACCACTTACTCTTCAAGTGCATATCTAATACAAAGGCCTATGTTTGTCTCCTGGGCAGTAACAAACAGCAATTGCAAAGCTCTCTCATCCAAAGCTCCAGCAGTTTCCTCCAGCAGTCTGTCACATCCACTATTTGACTTGTGCATGTCTTTCAGGAATGAAAGTTTCATCAGCTAAATAATTTCAATATAAGACACATACCTCTAATCTGAACATTATGTTTTGGTGCATACTTAAATTGAGAGAAACGACCCCAAACATTAGCCTTTTCAAAAATCCTATCCACCAAATCATGTGCCTTTGCTAGCTTTTCTCCAAGAGACAGCTTTTTATCATCTCTAGATAGTTTACTCATGGCTACAGTCAATAATGCATCAAACTTGGTGAACAACACAATAACAGGCACTTGACTTGTTGTGAGCTCAACACTATCCTGTGAGAAATCAACCCACCATTCTTTGTATCACATTCATCGAAAAACATCTCCTCCGACCGTTGGATTGCCCGATCCAGCTTATCCATTGGGATACAGTACCTTTACAAGCAAAAACCATTCAATGAATCATTCCCGCACCATTCAAGCCCTGAGTCACCAGATGGCATGGATTCGTTTCTTCAGATGTGTAGTGGTTGCTCGATCAGCAATGAACTTCTTCAATCTTTTGAATTCCTCTGCGGAACCAGCTTCAAAGCCCCGTGAGTCATGGAAAACAAACTTCTCGTTGCTCCGAAAAATCAATTCATCCTCAATGTTGTGTATTCCGCGCTAGCGTGCATTTGTGAAGATGCTTATCATGCCCGATTTCCAGCATGTAGCAACACTCACCCCCCTGGATCCCTCGACCTGGGCCAGATCGATCTAATCACACAGTTTTGCAAACAAGTGATCAACGTTTAAGAAATCGGTCACGCACCTTGTTTCCTTCTCCATCGAAGATCTCCGGATTTTCAGTGGTATTACAAATGGCACGAAGGATGGTTGTCTTGCCAGCATTCGCCCGGCCAATGATAAGGATCCTAAAGCGGCCGAATTTCTCTCTGATATTTTCAAATCCGCCTATCGCGGTCTGGGTAGTCTCTGCTGAGTCAGAGCTATGAACAGGGTTAGAGCCTGAGGACATGACTAGATTTCAAGTGCGAGGAGTTGAAGCAGTGGTTACCGTGAGTGTGATGGAGGAAGTGAACCAAATGTGGTCGATCGACTTTGCCACCTACTTCCGGCACCCGCTTCCGGCACTGGATCCCGGGCTGGGACCACCACAGTATTAGGAGGATACTTCGTCTGTGTCTTTGCGGTTTTAGTCTCAAGCTGTCTTGGGTATTACTCGCATGGCCGTTCCCGGGCCCAACTACACAAAAAGCAGTATTCATGGTTCGTACTACTACGTCGTTGGTTGATTAGAGTGCTGCTCGACGACTCGGACGCTGGTGACTTGGGGACCGGGGTGTGGCCAGAGAAACTCCACCCGGCAGCTTTGACTATTTAACTGCCGCTACCGGTCTGATCGACGCCACAATCGGACGACGTCACTTCGTTCACGTTCGCCATCACCATAGCTTGCGACTCGAATGTCACGTGCTAGTAACCTTTCTTCTCCCTCATAAGTTACAATGCTGATGCTCCTGCTTGCACACCCGGTCCATTGTTCGTTGTCCCTCTTGCTTCCAATGCACAGACAGGCGTACAATATGGTCCTCACCCTCACACTGTGCCCCTGCTTCACGTTCAAAGTGACTCGAAGGCAGTCAACAATACACATCCGTGATAATTCCATCCCCCAACTGAGGGCGTCCATTTTGAATGATCGGATCATAGTTACTGTCTTCTCACCAGTTGTACCAGACATCATGAACTCGGTTCGCTGCACCAAAAGCGTAACATCATTTCATCTCAAGGCAAAAAGGTAGTATGTACGTCTCTTGCTAGCGCCGCGGGAATTCCATTCAACTCTCTGCAGGTTTTCCGAGTCGTTCTCTGGCTTGTGGCCCAACGGCATCAGGCCCACCAACTACTACTAACTTATCATGCTACCTGAGACTAGCGAGATAGCGCGACAACAGGATGAGGGATGTTCAAGTGGAACTGGAACAGCCGGTGGGGGCAGGCGGTATCGCTTGGACAGAGCCTCAGCAGGACCAGTAGACATGTACTGGCAAGTATTCTCCCATTGACATTCCTGCCAGGCAGGAGGAACCAGTACCGGCAGTCCAATCAATCAACATGGAGAACCAGACTAACGCACCAACTCAGGGAAAAAGTGGAGGATCCCAGGCTCACGAATCACCCAGCATTCCACCTTTTTTGCCCTACTTCGTCACCAATTGAATTACAATGACAGATAAGGGAACCAGGGTGGTGGTGGTAGCTGAAACAAGAAAAAGAATGAGCAAACGCGGGTGTTGTTATTTCGTCCTTTGTGTTACAGTGGGATGTCGCGCTTTCTTCCTTCATATCAATGTTATCTTTTGTCGATTCAAATGCCCCTGCTCACTGTTCTACTCTCGCAAGTCATATCATAAATTTTGATACTATCCATTTATCATGAAAAGATATAAAAAAACCGTCTGCCCAGTCGTGATGAATCGCGGAATTTCGTGCCTTCAGGCTGAGTACTCTTACGTTTTTCTTGCTGTCAAGAAAAAAACTCCCCGTTCACGCTCAGCATACTCAGTCGCCGAATCTGTCCTTTGGTTTCTTGGGCCGTAACAGAATTGGCGGTTCGGTAGGTCGCAGGTCGCAAGGTGACGGGATTGCGTCCGACATCTTGTACTTGGACATGGAACAGGTATCGTAGCCACAAAACTACGCGTGATCTTTCGGTGGCGATACTAGTGAGAGCGCGAGTGAACGAGGCTGAGATTGGGACTGGGATCGGGAATGTGGGGTAGTCGGACGTAGCGAGAGTCCAAAACTATTCGTCATCTAAGGCACGTTTATATGCACCACGCTCACAAATCCGTACCTGTGATGGAACACACTACTCCAAGAACCTTTGGGTCCCTTTGCACCCAAGGGACCAGGGCGCAAAACTGAGAGACTGCGGCCAATCTTGTTCAACATCGCGTGTGTGCTGGTTCAGTTGGCGTTCACACTGTCGAAGCTCGTACTCCCTCTCCTTGCGCTCGAGTTCTTCCAACTCCTCAATTCGTTATTTGCTTCTCTGTATTTCATTTTCCTCGACGAGCAAATTATGTACGACCATGCGTACAGGGGTATCTGGTGGGAAACGATCAATGACTGAAGAAGCCGTTCATCGTGGAGACATGGATTCATCTATTGGGTGATACTATGATGCGACCGCGGAAAAACGCTCATGGATAACTTAGGCGTTTCCAATGGTACCTGGTACGGTGCCCCGACGTTGGTAAAAAAAGAACGGAGCATGGATGACGAGACGAGAAAAGGAAAGACCAACCACTTGGGTGGATTTGCTACGCGACGCTGCTACATCGCTTCCCCCACTTCGAGTCGAATCTGTGCATTCCACAATCTTCTTAGCGATATCGACGCAATGGCTCCGGAACATACTTTTGCTCCCGCCAGATAGGCCCCGAATTCCTTATTAGCGGAAGGATATTCGGCCTTCTTGATACAAGCCAAAAAAAACTTTATCGGATGCCTGTGGGACACGAGTGACCAAGGAAGGATGTCATGGCTTCTTCGGCTCCTTATATATTTGATGGCCACCTTGTCTTCGGACGAAAGGATTGGTGGATCTGACGCAGAAAGCATTCCAACGGCAAGTGCGGACTGATTGAAGGCTAAAAATTTGTGACGTCTGCAGAAGTCGCAACGACCAAGAATCCAGCGGGACCGATCCTGGCAGGTCAGCCATCACCACGTGTTTGGGAAATTCCATCAAGATAGGAACTGGTGGAGCCCAGACGCCTTGTGACTGCGGAGGGTCCTGGACGAGAGTGCACAACTTGAAGGCTGTGGATCTGAGTTTGTTGCCGCTGCAATTCTGCCTCGTTCGCGGCCAACGATATGAGAAAGTGGTAGGGGGGATGCGAACGCGAAAAGGGTGGCGGTGGAAATGAAACAAACTTTATTTTGCGTACCGGACGGCGAGTGCGGTGGATCCGAGAGGGCGTGGGGCAAGGTAAGCTGAGAGCAGTGTGATGATGGTGATTGATGTGCTGAGCCTTGTTTATAGGAGAACAAGAACTACGGGTACATTGATAGTCGGTGTATACTTGGCTGTTGTGGTGATCTGGTACGGTGCGAGGTGGATATTTACTTTCTGTTGTTTTTCAGTACAATAAAGTTTACTTTGTGCTGCCCACTGCTTACATAAACTGGAAATTGGGCACAAAATCTGCGGAATCATTGTCCACTCGCGCACGCGTCTTCTGTTCGATCGTTCTCCCCATCCTCGTCTACATGAACTTCTTCAGGGTACACTTTCTCATCCTGTGTCCGGGATAAGTTCCCTCTTTCAGGCACATCTGATTGGCAACGACTTCTACAAGAACCCTCTTGGTCTGTGTTGTGTTGTCTTCAGTGGTTTTATTATGCTTAGAGGTTGCGTATGGCTCGAAGCTCACATTGAAAAGCATGGGCTAGGATGGTGGCCTGCTCCACTCGCATGTTCAGACATTCCCTGTTGGTTCTGGACAACAGCAAGTGACCTGCTATCACTACAAGGACGACAAGAACCACTGGGTCGTACTTCTGACCTGGGATGAACCTGAGCACAATCCGAACGGTCTGCTCTGATATCTTAGCCACGGCGACATCCTGCGACTTCAACATGCGCCGACGACGGGAAACTGACATTCCCTGCACCTATCGCCAAGGCCAATTACGAAGTTTCTGGGTATAGAGACGCGACACTCAGGGACCAGCATGATGACTGGGTGGTCGAAATCGTTGACGATTGAGGTCGTGAGCAGGACAACGGCCGTGTGCGTTCGCTGGCGACCAGACTGCGGTTCCGGACAAGGTGATTGGGTGTTATCTGTCCGCTGCCAATGCTATCCTACCGCAGTGGGGTTTCAAGCCAGCTGCGTGCAAGAGAACGATCCGAGCAATGCACACACACACCGGATCGTGGGGAGTCACTGGAACGACCGTCGTACGTTGTGGCGCGCGTTGTCTTGTCAGGGTAGTCTTCAACGATCTGCTTTTGTAGTTCACCAGGACAACATGAAGCTGTACAGGTCACCCTTCCTACGCGACTTTTGGCACCTGAACGTTGCGATGATGACATCCAACAACGCTCTCATACCTGACCCTGACAAGATATCCTTGCGTCGAGCCCGACTGACTGGCCATTCATGCGGCTGGGCCTGCGGATGTGTGGATGGGGAGACAATCAACCCAAGTACTATATGTTGGGAACGCCGGTGACTTGGTGGGGTGGGACGGCGAGCGTCTTTGCGTCGGTGTTGTTGCTGGGGTATTACCTACCGCGTCGACTTGGATGCGAGTCAGTTCCTGCCTGATGTACCAATTAAGATTGATTATGAGTTACACCAATCCAAATATCGATGATTGAGCATCCCAATTACAAGGTGATTTTACACTGCGCGTACGAGTTCAACATGCATACACCCACAGTCAAACCCGAAGACTGTTATGCGGATTGCACAATACATTCGAGGAATAGGCCGTTTTCAAAACTTGCCCATCAGTGTGCCAAGATGGAGATATCGCGCTAACGCTAACAGGAAAGCCGAGAACAACAAGGTACTACCTATTGATACGCATCCTTATTAGCATCGGACGGTTCACCAAAAGAGAGTTAGTTGCTACTTACCGCCGTACAGTCCAACACCCACGTAACTATTCGTGGCAGCATTGATAGCTCCGCATACTGGCGGCCCACCGAGTGCACCCAGAGCGGCAAAACTGAGGAACAATCCCATACGACGACCAA
>JBBPMT010000685.1:0-12529 GCA_038090455.1 Garcileccinum viscosum | reverse complement strand
CGATCATAAGAATCTAGAATTCTTTAAGAAACCGCAAGATCTCTCTAGGCGGCAAGCAAGATGGATGCAATTATTACAAGAGTATCATTACGTGATTGCCCATCGACCAGGAAAAACAAACCCCGCCAATCCTCTTTCTAGACGTCCCAACTTCGCAAGGCAAGATAAGGATAATCAGCAGCAAATCCTTATCCCTGAGACAAACATCCGTGCTGCAACAATCGAAGAAGAACTCATAGGAATAGATGTAGGAAAAGAAGTCGAGAAGCTGTTGAAAGAAGAAGGAGAAATATGGAAGGAGAAAGACGGATTGATCTGGTGGAATGACAAGCTTTTCATTCCAGATACAACGGGTTTGTGCGAGAAAGTAATGTATCAAAATCACGATCACGCTACTTCCGGTCATCCTGGAATGAAACGAACGCTGCAGCTGATCAAGAAACGATACTATTGGCTGACAATGAAACAAGACGTTCAGCAATATGTTTCGGGATGCGACATGTGTCAATGGGTGAAAGTAAAATCAAAAATGACCCCGTTGAATCCTAATGAGATAGCGTCATCTCCATGGGAAATCATCTCCATAGATCTCATAGGACCACTTCCCGAATCCAAAGGAAAAAACGCCATCCTCACCATCATTGACATGTTCTCTAAAATGATACATTTATTCCCGGTGTCTACAACCATAACCACTCAAGGCGTGGCAACTATCTACAAAGATCACGTCTTCAAACTCCATGGAACACCCCGAAAAATTGTATCAGACCGAGGACCACAATTCGTTTCTTCTTTCATGAAAGCGTTCCTGGAAATGATAAAAGTGGAAGGAAATCCCTCAACCGCCTATCACCCCCAAACAGACGGTCAAACGGAACGATTTAATGTGTTGGTAGAACAATACCTCCACATTTATGTAAACCATCGACAGTCTGATTGGGCTGATTGGCTATCTCTTGCCGAATTCGCGCATAATTCGCAAGTATCTTCGAGTACAAACTACTCCCCTTTCGAACTCAATTACGGACAAAATCCAACCATAACTATGACTCAAAAGAAATCAAAAAACGAGTCAGCAAACGATTTTGTCCAAAAGATGAAGTCATCGTTCGAAAGAGCCAAGGAGTCGCTAATCAAAGCAGCTGAAGATATGAAGTGAAGCGGTAGCTATCGAGGGGTCAATGAAATAGGGTTAGGGAGAAGTATACGTGCCGGATGCACGTCTATCGGGTACCGCTTGTAGGGTTACAACCTACGCAGTCGTCCTATGGTGGGCTCGAAGATAAAGATGAGACTCTTGAAGTAGTCGCAGACGGCGGGAACTGATCACTAGGGAGCCCGAGAGGGTTCTAGGACAAGAGCCGAATATAACAAGACTGGGGAGTCTTGCTATCGGTGATTACACTCTATATATACTATGCTACAAGGTGCATGGACCACAAAGTAAGGGCCGGCACATACTATAAACGGATAGATAAAACCATGAGGTAACAACGTGGTGTGGCAGCACGAGGCCAGGGACCATGAGAAGATGAAAGGTGGCCACATACCGCGAGGTGTGGCAGATCTATAGATAAGTGAAGAGAAGATCGAGATGCAATCGAGATCTATCAAGATACAAGATGCAGAGATCGATACGCGATGAGATTGTCGGCCGATGAAAGGTGAAGAGGCCGGGCGTCTATAAAAAGGTAAACAATAGTAAATATCCGCGATAACGATAGGTGTCACGTGATGACCAGCGTCTAGCTGTCATGTGACCGAGGGAGAAGCGCTGGAGGTAAGTGCACGGCTATGTCTGAAAAGGGGGAGACCATATGGGGAACCCTAGATTAGGGGCAAAGTTAGGTCACGACGAAGTTCGCAACATGAAGTGATATCACGACAGAAAAGCTCGAACACCAATGGAGTACAAACCTGGAGATGAAGTGCTACTCGAAGCTACTCACATTTCCACCGATCGTGCTTCCAAGAAGCTTGACGTCAAGCGATATGGACCCTTCAAAATCGTCGAGAAGATTGGCAAGGCGGCATATAGATTGAAACTTCCTAATAAGTGGAAATCTATCCATCCAGTACAGAACGAATGCGTCTTACACCCCTACGTAAAAGGCGCATTCAAAATCCAAAAGAAGCCACCGCCGCCAGTACCCGATCTTATCGATGGTGAAGAAGAACAAGAGATAGAGGAGATCTTATCGTCGCATGAACGAAAAGGAAAAATCGAATATCTCGTATCTTGGAAAGGCTTCCCATCGGAAGAGAACGAATGGAAGAAAGCCTCGGAGTTAAAACATGCTTCTGATGCGATCAAATCCTTCCATCGAAAACATCCTATGTTACGACCCTCGTTAAAACCCCTTTCTTTTTCCTCATCGATAGATATTTTCTCGGTCACGTGACTTGATATTCGTCACATGACACATCATGTGACTAACTTACATAGATACATACGTCATAGGTCCAGACCATGACATCATAGCATGTGTACACCTCATGTATGGGAACTCTCCCACAGTCATGTGAACACTCTAACCACATATAGTAACCATAGATAGCTTATCGTAGACATAGGCCGGCCCTCAAGTGGTCCGTGCACACTCTTGTATAGTATATATAGTATGAATGCAGCACCAGCAGACCTCAGTCTGTTCTGGTTAGTTCCCCTCTAGCCTATATAGATCCCCTTTCATCTGAACTTGTCGAAGTGCCATAGCTCGCGCTATTGGTTGCTTTCATAAGAACAGACTCCCCCTTACTATCCCACTTCGACACCAGATACGTGTCCCACCTATCCACTCTTACTCTCTTCATCGCTTATAGTCGGATCCCAGACTCAAGGGAGATCTCGCGATAGCCAGTGATAAGGCTCTTTCTCGAAACAGCGAGACGGTTACACCGTTACCGTAAAAGGAATAGCACCTTTTCTCCACGCTAGATATACGCTCATCCGGCGTAGCTTTGGTTCGCATTGTCAGGGTAGACCACATTCGAGTGGACCCTTCTGACCGCCAAAAAATAAGGATCCATCCCTTAGTGCATATTGGGTCAGCACACCAGAGACAACTGGGCAAACGCCGCATCGCGATATCTACGGTTTTAAGAGTTGCAGCCTAACTGAGCTAAATCAGGAGCCGTAGCCAGGCAAATACCCGGTTCCTCCCCATACCATCAACCCTCGCGGAGTTACTGTGCGACCGCGACGCATAGGAGTTTTTCTTTCTTTTATGGACTTTAGCGATCTATACGGAGAAGATTGGCGCGCACTCCGCAACCCCAACTATATTGCAATCTCAACCGACATCTCCGAACGCCTCCCAATCGACGAGGATTTCGACCCAAACGATACTATAGTAAGGGACGCACCCTATCACATCGACTTCGCTCCAGACTTCCCCACGTGGTTGCAACACGAATTTCTGCAACACCACCTCGACCAAACCCCCGTTCTTCTCGACGACACTCTTGACTTCTATCAATCCTCCATAGAATTTAACTTCATCGATCATGTTGGGACTCTTCGACCGCCCTCCCTCGCCCCTGGATCGTCCGTCCAGCGCATCCAGCAACACCCCGACGATAACTGCCTCCCGCACCCGGCCCCGCGACCCCGGTGCCCTACTTGCCGATCAAATAGAATTGCTAACCGAGCGAATGGCACAAATAATGCTCCGTCTAGAACAATCAGAGCAAGAGAACCGGGAACTACGGAACCGGATAGACCAAGACCGAGAGGACCTCGGGAGATCCAACGACGCAGAGGACCTGCTAGGCAGGCAAGGCAAACGCGCCGAAGTAGTTAAAGATCCTGGGCTCTTCGACGGATCTTACGGGAAGTTCGATGAATGGTGGACGAAGATGTTAATCTTCCGAGAAACAAACCTCGATCAATTCGGGGAACACAAACTAAACGGCGAGAAAAACTGGAATTTAGCAGTATTTTCCAGAATAGGCACCGACTCTGAAAAAGACAAAAACGGTGCAGGTGCTTGGGCGAGAACCGAGCTAAAGAAACGCTGCGACGCAAGTGTCCCCTGGTTGCAATGGAGAGATCTCGAAAAATTACTCTCCGGCCGATTCAAGATAGGCAACGAAAAAGACATCGCAATCGAGAAGTTGATGAGCCGAAAACAATATCGAAATGAACGAACGCAAGTATTCCTCACGCAATGGTTGGCTCTATACGACCAAGCAGAATGCACTGAAAAGATGGGTATCGTACTACTAGAACAGGGCGTCCGGCAGGACATCATCAAGCATATGTATATGCAAAAAGAACGCCCCGCATCGTTATATGAATTTGTCATGAAAGTGCAGGACTATGCCAACGCCATCGAAGCGTTTGAATCAAGATTCGATGGTTCCAGAAGGGCCAGCAAAGACCCTAACGCAATGGATGTCGATACACTTCACTCCGACAACCGGGAAGAAATAGGCCGATCTTCCCGGGGCTGCTACAATTGTGGCAAAGAAGGCCACATGGCACGTGATTGTAAAGCCAAGAGCACGGCTTGCGCCGAATGTGGATTTAGAAGGGGTGGGCACCGAAAGGAGTGCTCAAAATTCAAGTCGAAGAATGTACGAAGGGCAGAAGGAACTGCCTCAACAAATCAAGATTCCGTACAACGACCTCTGGCCACCCTTTCTAACCCGGCCAAAAATAACCAATTGAATTGGCAAGGCGCCATACGTGGCATGGACCTAGAAGCCGCTAAGGCTTACTTCCGCAATCTCGAATCCACACAGGGAAAAGAGTAGGCTTGGACACATCGGGTAGTGTACCAAGCAATACGGACCCTAGATACGTAAATAGTTCTTCTCCTCATTTCTTCTCTTTAGTTCCGACTCGATCGAGGGTGCGACGCCAAGACAGTGCTCACCTGTTTTCTTTATCCGTTTCAAATTCTTTTTCTCAACTTGATAGCGATTGTAACTTAGATAGCGATTCCGATTCCTCTTCTATATTTAGCTTTGAATCTACCGAAACGGGGATCTCCGAAAAGGAGCTTGGTCACCGGGAAGTGACGCTTAATTCCATTTGTACAAAAAATAAAAATAGTTCTGCCTCGAACCCGAACGAGAGAAAAGTGCGCACACTTAAGCCACTCCACGAACTATTCGTAAAAATAGATATAATCACAAAAACCACAAAAACAGCCGTAAATGCTCTGCTAGACAGCAGCGCAACCGGTATCTTCATAGACACTACATGGGCAAAACGGGAAAGAATCCCTCTGCAAAGCCTTGAACAAGTTGTACCGGTCTACAACGTAGATGGAACTGTCAACTCAGCCGGTGGCATAGCATACACCGCCACCCTAATCATAGACTACATGGGACACCATGAGAAAGTAACCGCGGACGTCACTAATCTAGGCAAAAACCAGATGATACTCGGATACACATGGTTACGAGATCACAATCCCTCCATTGATTGGATTAAGGGAACCGTCACCATGGATCGCTGCCCCTCTTCTTGCGCAGCCTTACATCATAGCTATATAAATAGGATGGAAGTACACGAACAAGCCTATGGATATCACATCGGTAGAACCGATAATGGCAAATATGAACCCGCCGACGCATCCGAAGCCAAGAAACTTGTACCATCAGAATACCATGACTTTATAGACGTCTTCTCGAAGAAGGCCAGCGAATGCATGCCAGAACACAAACCATGGGACCACGCGGTAGATCTGAAGGCAGATTTCGTGCCTAAAAAGGGTCGATTGATAAAATTATCTCCCCAAGAACAGGACGAAGTCAAAGCATTCGTAGACGATCAATTATCGAAGGGATACATCAGACCCTCGAAGTCCCCACAAACGTCACCAGTGTTCTTCATCCCCAAAAAGGACGGCAAGAAACGTATGGTCATGGATTATAGATATTTAAACGAAGGAACAGTCAAAAACAACTACCCGTTACCATTGATCTCGCAAATCATAGACAAACTGAAAGGATCTAAGATCTTTACCAAAATGGATCTCCGATGGGGATACAACAACGTGCGAATCAAACCCGGCGACGAATGGAAAGGAGCCTTCGTCTGTCACCTCGGGGCTTACGAACCCCTTGTTATGTATTTCGGGATGTGCAACAGCCCAGCCACGTTCCAGCAAATGATGAATGAAATCTTTGCAGATATGGACGATTGCATTATCATCTATCTAGACGACTTGTTGATCTTCTCGAAGCACAACGACATGGCTAAACATAGGGAAACCGTGAAAAAGGTCTTACAAAAACTCCGAGAGAACGACCTATTTGTAAAGCCAGAAAAATGCTTCTTCGGAGTCAAACAAGTAGACATGCTGGGCATGGACGTTAGCGAACACGGCGTATCAATGAACCATGAAAAAGTTAAAGGAGTAATGGAATGGCCCGCACCCACGACCATTAAAGGAGTTAGAAGCTTCTTAGGGCTAGCCAACTTCTATAGACGATTCATTGATAACTATAGTCTCATAGCAAGACCGTTACACGATCTCACCAAAAAGGATCAACCCTGGAAATGGGAAACGGCACAACAGGAAGCTTTTGATAAGCTCAAAAAGGCATTCACCACAGCCCCGGTACTGGCGTACCCGGATGACATAACTCCATATAGGGTAGAATGCGATGCATCAGACTTCGCAATCGGAGCAGTGCTCTCTACCAAAATAGATGACAAACGGCATCCGGTCTCCTACATGTCACATTCAATGACACCGGAACAACGAAATTACACCATAGCCGACAAAGAGATGCTAGCCATCATTCTCGCCCTCGAACAATGGAGACACCACCTAGAAGGGGCACGTCATCAGTTTGAGATATGGACCGATCATAGAAACCTACAATATTTCATGAAGTCACAGGATTTGAATAGGCGTCAAGCAAGATGGGCGCAATACTTATCAAGATTTGATTACATCTTGGTAAACAAACCTGGAACTTCTATGGGAAAAGCCGACACCCTCTCTAGACGAGAAGACCACATGATCGGAATAGAAGATGACAACAAAAGTACTACCGTCATCCCAGCACATCGCGTCAGATCTCTTGAAGAGATCGAACTCTTCGATAGGATCAAAATAGCACACTCAGGGTTGAAAGCCCCTGACGGGACGATCCTCCGTGAAGGATTATGGCACTATCGAGATAAGATCTAGGTGCCGATCGATCTTAGAAGGGGGGTAATTACCCAATTCCACGACCACCCCTTCTTCGGACATAAAGGAGCTGAAAAGACGCTCGACTTTGTCAATCGATACTATAGTTGGCCAGACGCCAAACAAGACATTATCGACTACTGTAAGTCGTGTGATAGATGCGCACGCATGAAAACATCCAATCAGCCGCCAGCCGGCTTACTACAGCCCTTACCCGTAGCCGAAGGACCCTGGAGATCTATCTTGGCTGATTTCGTCACGGGACTCCCCGATAGCAAAGGCTTCGATGCCATACTTGTAATAGTCGACCGCTTCTCCAAAGAAGTCGTTCTCATTCCCACGAACAAAACGGTCACCGCCCAAGGCACCGCCGAATTGTATAGAGATCACGTGTGGAAATACCATGGATTACCCGATAGCTTGGTCAGCGACCGAGGACCCCAGTTCGCATCCCAGATGATGACGGACTTATTAAAATTGTTAAAAATAGAAAAGAAGATGTCATCGGCATACCACCCTCAGACCGATGGACAAACAGAAAGGGTCAATCGGGAATTGAACCAATACCTACGACTATATATAGCAGAAAAGCAGAACACGTGGGCAGATTGGCTTGCCATCGCCCAGTTCAACTTCAACAATACGAAGTCGTCGGCAACTGGCTATAGCCCCTTCCAGTTGACAAAAACATATAGTCCAAGACTCGGGGTTGAACCCAAAATCGTAAAAGCTCCAGCAGCTAAAGAATTCGCCGATGAAATAGCCAAATCGCACGACACAGCCAAAGAACACTTAGAACGTGCACGTCAGCAGATGAGTCAGCAGGCTGACAAGCATAGAAGACCAGCCCCTGATTACAAGATCGGTGATCTCGTCCTTCTCTCGACTGATCACTTGACGTTATCGGATCGACCGGCCCGGAAGCTTACCGAGAAATGGATCAGACCATATCAGGTCATTGATGTGTATACCAATGCCGTCAAATTATTGTTCCCGAAATCGAACCGAGCGCACGACGTTGTCAACGTGTCTCGTGTTAAACCCTATATAGAACCCCTCGACGGACAACCAGTCGTACGCCCCGGTCCAGTATCGGTTAATGATGAAGGCGACGACGAGTACGAAGTTGAGCACATCGTCGATAGTAGACCTATAGGCCGAGGATTTCAGTACCTCGTTCACTGGAAAGGGTACGACGAAAGCGATCGTACATGGGAATCCGCAAGCAACCTTAAAAGGTCGGCTTCGAAAGCAATTGCAGATTTCCACCGGTTGAATCCCGCGGCACCTCGGAAATTGAAAATGGCACGCGAACTGTTTGACACAGTGTTCAGTACTCCCCTTGTAAATTTTACCTCGGGACGTTGTACTCCGCCCTCATCTCTGACTCGGTCTTTTGTGGATCTGGAATCTCCGCTCTAGAAGGGGGGTAATGTTACGACCCTCGTTAAAACCCCTTTCTTTTTCCTCATCGATAGATATTTTCTCGGTCACGTGACTTGATATTCGTCACATGACACATCATGTGACTAACTTACATAGATACATACGTCATAGGTCCAGACCATGACATCATAGCACGTGTACACCTCATGTATGGGACTCTCCCACAGTCGTGTGAACACTCTAACCACATATAGTAACCATAGATAGCTTATCGTAGACATAGGCCGGCCCTCAAGTGGTCCATGCACACTCTTGTATAGTATATATAGTATGAATGCAGCACCAGCAGACCTCAGTCTGTTCTGGTTAGTTCCCCTCTAGCCTATATAGATCCCCTTTCGTCTGAACTTGTCGAAGTGCCATAGCTCGCACTATTGGTTGCTTTCATCCTACGGCTCCATGACCCAATAAGACAATGAAGGTCCGTTTCGCAGATCTCAACCCTGTGTGCACGTGCCCTATTTGTCGAAAAGAACCCCTACCAAAAGCCTCCAAGATGTTTTCAGATATCGATTTCCTCCTATTCCGCGACTCCATTAATCGTCTTCCATCCTCCCTTTTTGAAAAGCCACCGAACCCATAGATCTCTCCGGAGTTTCAATCCTGGAAGGGGGATAATGTCAGAACTTTTTCGTAGTCTAGACCCTCATGTGACATATGACGTCACTTATTCCAGAACATTCTATCTATGACATCATACCCTTAGCCCTATGACGTAGACGCTTACTGATCATGACATAGTTGATTCATAAGCACTCTCATGCCTGCCCTAAAGAGACTACAGTAGTATATATAGTCGACACCCATGTATCATATTTCCTTAGTCTTGATATACTCTTTTACATCTGCACTTTGTGGGTGTCTTCTTAGAGCGTTGGTCCGATCCCAACACCGTGGAACATAGTCTGGAGCAACTTTTACGAAAATATGTTGAGCAGAGGGACAACCGGGTGAAGCGGAAGCTATCAAGGGATCAAAGAATTAGGGTTACGAAAGGGGATACGCACCGGTATACGCGTCTATGGGATCCGCTTGTAGGGTTACAACCTACGGATACCTCCTATTGATGGTAGAGCTCGAGGAATAGATGAATACTCTTGATGAGTCGCAAACGGTATCTAGCTCGCTAGTTAGTCCCAAAGGAGACTAGGAGGTAAACCGAGTATAACAAGACTGGGGAGTCTTGTCTCGGGGATTCCATACTATATATACTATGATACAAAGTGCACGGACCACTGCTTGAGGGCCGGCATATACTATACGAGGATAGATAAAGCCATAAGGCAACAACGTGGTGTGGCAGCACGAGGCCAGGGACCGTGAGAAGGGAATGGAAGACTGACCACAAGGTAACCATGCGGTGTGGCAGATCTATAGATAGATGAAAGGAAGATCGAGATGCAATCGAGATCTATCAAGATACAAGATGCAGAGATCGATACGATGAGATCGTCGGCCGATGAAAGGTGAAGAGGCCGGGCGTCTATAAAAAGGTAAACAAGGATAAATACCCGCTATGACGATAGTGTCACGTGATGACCAGCGTCTAGCTGTCATGTGACCGAGGAGAAGCACTGGGGACAAGTGCGCGGCTATGCGAGGAAAGGGGTTGAGCCGAAAAGGGAACCCTAGACTAGGGGCAAAGTTAGGTTACGACGAGGTTTGCAACACTACGCCCTCTCTATGGTCCAGATTCCAGATGGACTCGAGGAGAAAACTATGAGGAGGAGGAGTAACCTAGACTCGAAAGGTCAGCTCCGGGGGGGGACTATCGTATAAAGTCTCGTCGGATGAAAACAATAAAAATCTATGGTACAATGAAAAATGTCAGTTCAAAAGACTCGCTATGCTATGAGAATGTCAGATTCGATATAATAAAAACGGCGATGAAGATCAATGTGAAGGGGGAACTATAACCTATGACGATTGTTGAAAGCAAAAGACTATCTTGCCTATCGATAATAACACGGTTTTAAGCGGCTATCACGGAAAGGTGGCGTCAAAGCCCTATAATCTATGCAATCGGGGAGTGTCAATGGCTATGAGGAAGAGAAAAAGAACTCGCTATAAGGTTCGCAATCGGGATAAAAGGTCTATAAAGAAAAACCGGGCGTCAAAGCCAAAAGAAAAACAGAGTGAAAAATGACTGTTGAAAGATCACTTCCGCAAGTACCGCTCGTCTCTTCGATACTCACTTGCGACTCCCTTGTGACACTGCGGTCGTCGCTACTTGCTCCATTCTTCAAGACTCGCCTGTCGGCTCGTCTTATGCTATGATCTATTTGTGACTCCTTGTTAGTCGTCACCTCCGGTATCCTATATACCTACGCCCTCTCTAAAGAGCAGCATCCCGATGCTCTCGAGTATCGAATCCAGATGAGATAAGGAAAGAAAAGAACTCGAAAAAAAAAAATTCCGCCTATTTTTGGTTTTTCTATTTTCTTGACGTTTTGTATTTGGTTTTCTATTAGGGGTATCACTCACGAAGAGGACACGCGCCCTATTTTCCGGGGATCTATAAATAAACCGATGTCCAATAGAAACTCGCAATCGAGTCACGTGACTATGTCCTAGCCGAAGCATAGGGGTTTTCCAAAAATTGATACTATCGCAGATCAATCCATATAGAGTTCAGCGACTCAGCCGCTCCATTCTCGGTGATGCAATGGTTTCCGCAGGCGCAGCCCAACAAAGGTGAAGCGTGCACGCCTTTGGCCCTCTCGCTAACCATGCGCACTGGATCTTATGCGGGCAGCGAATCAAGCTTCTCTATAGGAGATCTATATCGCGATGTATGCCATAAAGGACTCAGTTAGTCATGGACAATAAAATAGACTATACTTCTTGCTATAAATATCGGTTTTCGAGGACGGGGGGAGAACAATCTGGCAGTGCTATATTGGTAGTCCGCGGGCGGTCAATTCAGCTTCTAACTGGTCGAGCTTCTTAAAGCCCTCTTGATAAGCTTCGGCCTCTTCGAAGTGACCCTGTCGTATCAGCTTCAAAGCATACTCGCCTCCACGCTTATGCATGTCTATCATAGAGCGAACTATACGCTCCTCCAGATGTTCATATGGCCTAGGTGGCTGCGATGTCGAGGGAATGGGCGTCTGAGCCCGAGGGGTGGATGTGGCTGATGCCACGCTTGCTATCTCGCTATCCGTACCATCTTCGGAATCTTCCCATGCAGCGGCGGCCGGTACCACCATAGGGTCTTGCGCGTTTTGCGCCTTCTTCGATTCTATCTTGCGAAGCTTGATAGCCTCGCGCCTTCTCGCGATGCGGGCCTTGCGGCCAGGGGACTTCTTGGACGAGGTAGTTTTTGTTACGAACGACTATCGGGAGGATGTGAGAATTGGGAATATGCGAGTAGCGCTCGCCTATTGGTTCGTAAGCCGGGTTTGAGGTACTGGCGTCTTGCACGAACTATCGGTTGACTCGAAGATAAAGATAAGAACTCGCTTGTGAGCTCGTACAACTACTGCAATCCGGAGATCAACCTGGTAGCCAATGAAGGGCCAAGGACGGAGAATGGAGGTGGCCCTTAAGATCCGGTGGGAGATAAGGTGCAAGACTGAGTAGAACAAGACTGGGGAGTCGAGTTCGTATCGGTGCTATATTATATACTATCGAGTACAAGTGCACGGACCATGCCTTAAGGGCAGGTACTTGCTATCTATGGCTATACGAGGGAGTCCATGAGGTAGACGGGCACTATAGATAAAGGCCATGAGGCAATAAACATGGTGTGGCAGAATGGAAGCCAGGGACCGTGAGAACAATGAAAGCTGGCCACATACCATGAGGTGTGGCAGATCTATAGATAGATGAAGACAAGATCGAGATGCAATCGAGATCTATCAAGATACAAGATGCTATCGCCGATGAGATCCGTAGGCCGGGAAGATCTGAATGCCTAGGATCGGGAA